>VOMN01064929.1:0-37079 GCA_014899125.1 Orchestia grillus
TATCCTTCTTCTGCACTTCGTTATCCTTCTTCTGCACTTCGTGATCCTTCTTCTCAGTCGAGCTACCTTCATTTCCTCAATTCTACGTATTCTTAAATGTGATTCTGGTAGACTCACGCGTACTTTCTGATTAACGATGTCGTACCATAATGACTGAGGTAGTTGCACGTGTGTGTGTGCTTTCAAGTCTGCACTTAGGAACATTGCTTCACATGAGAGGGCGTGATAGATGACGCAGAGATCTGTGTCTCAAAACAAAAGCGTTTTTATCCAATAAGTGAGGGAAGTGATATTTTCAATTTAATGGACGTTAATTTTTGTGTTTGGGAATAACTGAGAGGCTGTGCGTCGAGGAGTTAATCAGTCCACTCCTTAGTGGGGCACTTGTACACCACTCAGTGTGTCAGGGCTACTCGTAGTGGTAAAAATGTGCGGCACTTTGAAAGAAATGTGTGAAGAATGATGTACACATTGGCATATTCTCGTACAAATGCTTCACTTGATATCCCTGGTGGATTTATTCGGAACCACTTCTCTGTGGTGTATGACAGTACCTCTCCTCCGTGGTGTATGACAGTACCACTCCTCCGTGGTGTATGACAGTACCACTCCTCCGTGGTGTATGACAGTACCACTCCTCTGTGGTGTATGACAGTATCACTCCGTGTAAGGTGGTATCCTAATGCCTGATAAGAATAGCTTGGGTCTGCGGAAGCGGGTGTGACTCAAGCATATAGTGGCCTCTCTGACTGTTGCGAAGTGTAATCTGGAGTGCAGCATGTGAGGGGATTTGTGTGAGGGGAGGCATAGAGTCCCTTTACTTCTACGTGCGTGAAAATTTCCAAGAATTTGACCGACATCTTCAAGGTTTTGAGATAGCCAACATGCGAAATTTGGTTGGTGACTTTTGGAAAGTTGAAATAATGAACTAAAACACAAGGAGTGTGCAGTGTACTGACTCGGTTTGCCCATGTACGTTTGGCGGCCGGTGTTCTGGACGCCTATGGCTGATATTATAGTCAGCCAAGCTAATAGGGAACAGTCAGTTTATTTCGGAACAGGACGCTGGTGATAGTTGGTAATCGTAATTTTGATTATAAATTGAAGGAAGTTTTCTGTTGGAATAACTTTTGAAAGAAATCTCGTAACAAAAAATTCCTTTGTATCTCGAATGTGGGTATTGCGTACCCGCGTGCGGTTTGCAGGTAGGTATTTGTTTCACTAGTTAGTTGGTAGTTTTCTTGCAAAATTTATTTTTGATGTAATTCGCCTACTTGCTATCAGCCTCGAAAATATTTGCATAATTGCTTTAGAAATGATTTTTATGCATTCGTGGGTGAACTTGAACCCCTTGTCCTAAGGGGGAACTTGAATCATGATGTACAGTGAGTCAAATAAGTATTCGCAACGTATAAAATAATTTTTATGTTTCACAATTAAATATGTGCTGAAAAAATTTGGTGAATTGGGAATCCTACATAAGAACGGGCAATGATCGAACACATTAGGTAATGTTTAGTGAACAAGAATTTATTTGAAAATGTTCAAGCAACAGCGAAAATAGGAAAGCAGAGTGACAAATAAGTATCTACATATAAACATAACATTCAACTCTATTAAAACTTGGTCGCATAGTCCTTATTAGCTACAGGCGCTTGCAAATGATACTTTTATGAAGAGATGAGGGTTTTGCAAAAGTCCAGAGGTTTTTTGTCTCATTCTTCGTAGCAGAATTGTTACAATTCAGCCATATTTCATGGTTTCCTCATTCCATCTTGAATTTTCAGCTGTTTCGAACCATTCTCAATTGGAGTACGATCTGGCGATTGTAAAGGCCAGCTTAAGACCCCAACCTTCTTACTGCGGAGCCACTCTGAAGTGTATTTCGACTTGTGTTTAGAATCGTTATCTTGTTGAAACACCCAGTCAGCTCTTTTCAACCTGAGCATATGAACAGAAGTCAGAAGGCATAAAATGTTTAGAAATTTTTTTGCTGTAACGAGTCGAATTCATGGTTCCTTTAATGCCATGGAATCATCCTGGGCGTGCAGAGGAAAATCTCATATGATGATGCTTCCACCACCGTACTGCACTGGGGGCAGGGTGTTTCGTCGTTGCATGGAAGTATTCGATTTTCGCCCAACAGTCCTATTGTAATTATTGGCCAACAGGTCAATTTCTGTCTCATCTGACCCTAGAATATTATCAAAATAGTCATCTCTTTTGTTGTTGATAATGTTCTATAATCAAATGAGACAAAAATCTGACGTTAGACCTTGAGGATAGAATAGAATCTGGCAACATGTGGTCCATTCTTGGGTTGCAACTCTTACCGTCAGACAGCGAAATTTACATTGCGTGATTACATTACATCTACCATCCATTACATCTACGTAGACTGAACCGCAATTAATGTTGTGTTGTCTTTTCCAGTCGCAGCAGAGACCGCTACAGACGGTAGGGCGGTCGTCGATGACGTCAGACCACGGAGACTCGACGAAATCAAAGTGACTGTAAATCTACACCCCACACTGCGCTGGCTCGGTACATCTCGCACAAGAGACAAAACTTCGCCAGTGTCGAAAGCTACAAACATCGTGCGTGTAATACATAGCTAGTTATTTTATATCGGCGTCCATGTTCACATCATTTGAGTGTTCACTTTCTTGAATTTTGTTTTCTTATCGAGGCATAGTTGATGACCTTAGAAGCATCTAGAGGAGTTAATTTTATGGGTAAATTAACTGAGTTTTTCTCTTCTAATTTTATATTTTCCGAAAGAAACGGCTGTACTGGTAAGGTATGGAGAGTAGAATAATGACCTAATGTATGAAATTGTATCTGAAGCATCCTTGTAAGTGTGTTTACTTATCAGTGAGTGTTTAATGTTATAATTTATCTAAAAAGTAATTGAAGAGTCGAACTTTATTTCATCACCATTACTTTCGTACAGGTTTTCGAAACCACGACTATGAATCAGCAAATCAGTTTCGTACTTACCATCGACATCACGGTAAAGTCTCGAAGACACGACTCGGTCTCTACTAGTGAACACCAATAATGAGGGCGCTTTGCGTTGCAAGAATTCAATTACTGGAATTCTCGAGGAACAAATTCTCTCGCTCATGAAAGCCATTGAAGCTGTTGACAGGAGTGCCTAATTTGCTATGCTCAAACACTTCATTTGAAGCTTTCGGAAGGCCTTACCGGAACTTGAACATCGTGTTTCGAGACCTGAAATATCCGAAGCAGCGTTTAAAAAAATTAATAATGCTGATTCGATCTGCTTATCCAAGTTCAGTTTCGTCGATGGCCAGCTTAGCTGCTTGGGCAAAAATTTATGTTTTTAAGCCATTTTACCTTCCGCGAATTTATTCCAATCGATCATTAGTCTGTGCTTTTTAAGTGTTTTGGTTCTTGTGGATTGGAATTTAATTTTCTTTTGGACTCGGTTGTTCAGTTGGGTCGATTATCATGTATTTCTGGCTTAAGATGCGTGCATTTCTGTTGCTCAACAGAATTATCGAACGTGTGCTTCGTTTTGGATTGCACGTGATTGAAAAATGTATCCCTCACTGACACCAATCGTTGAATTTTATGGTCAGAGCTCAATTGATACCGGAAGTGTGCTTTTCTTGAATAATACTTAATTCATGCATATGACTTCTGTTGCTTTTCTGATGGCTTCAAAACAGGGGGTAATTTTAGCCACTAAGCTCAAGTCAGGGGGCTTACATTATCGTTCCGAATGAATGAATGAATGCATGAATGAATGAATGGATGGAAGAAAAGGAGGGAGGCTGCTCATTGGAGACAGATACGCTTAAAATAAATTGTTGACAGCCAATTCTTGGGATTTATGATCTCATGTTTTTGAAAATCTTACTGTAAACAAAGAATATATTTAGTTCCAATTACACCTGCTTCAGAAAGATAACTTATCATGGAGCATCCCTCATATACTGCTACTACTGCTGTGCTGCTCGCATTGGTTGTCTGTCTGCAACTCGCAGTTTACCAACTTCACAAGTACGGATTTGCTCATTGAGTTCGCTGTTGCACTAACTACAGACGGGTCCCAAGAATTGCACTCGGCTTCTTATTCAATAATTCAGAAATGAAAGGGCGCGTGCGCAAAAATCTCGAACAATGGCCACCTACCCGCGGCAAATTTAAATGCTTCGTTACACTTCCGTGTGAGGTTAGTAGGTTTCTCTTTTGGTTTCGAAATAATTCAATTCTAAAGAGTGGGTGTGCATTTTTGGGCCGCTCTTCTTATCCGGAAAATTTAAGCCCGATGTAATAGACTGTTGAACGTTGATATAATCGAAAGCTTTACGCTCTGCCAAGATGTATGTTACCATTTCGGTTATGGTTGAGTGTGCGGTGATTGAGATATAGAGTACCAATCACGTTTTGTACCGTACTCTTCTCTACGCAAATCAGATACATGATCCAAATAGTGAGTTTAGTCCATCGAAGTTGAATTCTTTGCTTGCTTTGTCGGTTGATTTCTCTACTCAAGTGTCGAGTTTAACGTGTGTCGAAAGGAATTTTGTATTTCAGTTTTACATCAAAGTTGTTCGTACTGTTGAGAGCATTTATATTACGAGCTAAACTTCCGTGTTACTCGTAAATATTTTCATTTAAAGCATTTTCACTTCGGTGAATGGTACTTGTTGCTGATAAAAAAGTAGTTTTATTCGAGCAGTGTGAGAAAATTTATCAAGGCGCTTTCGAGAGGCATGATTACAACCATCAACCTGCAGAATTGCAATAAGCACTTCATAACCCATATCGCAACGCGGAGTTCGTCTCTATGACGCTGCCAATTTCTGAAGGGCTAAGTGCGACACATATCAGGACCTGGCCAGTGGTGATATTGACTATCTCTTCCTGAATTGACATTTATGAGGCAATCTTTACGAAACGTACCTTGGTTTTTCTGTTTCTCACTCAAACTTGCGCTAAAATTTCTAGAGTGTGAACGTCAGTCGCTATCACACGACTCGAGGGACGCGGCTGCGGGAAAATTCGTACAGAGACTTCACGGCGTCTCGGATGGATCACAATTGATACTCTTAGGCTTAGTACCTAGTACAAAAAACTGTCCAAATGGCCGTCGTGTTAGTATTGCGGTTTCGTTTAACTTAGAAAATTTCGGTAGACTCGAAAATGATAGATTTTTTTTACATTGTAAATTTTTGGTTGACCTCGCGGTAATAAATTTAAATGGTAAGATTTAATGGTTTTTAAATACTTTTCCTTGTATATTGGGCAAGGCGCATTTAGTGCCAACTCTTTATTTTATATTCATCACTAGAAATGATTTGAAGTGCATAATTTCTTTATGTTTTAGGTGAGTTTGATCAACTCTAAAGACCGTCCCGCCGGTAAGTTCATTGAATTATGCCATTCAGGGAGGATTCCCGAGCTGCACTCACTTGAATACTCGAGCTCCACTTGGTGTTGGGTCACGTGACCTCATGTCAATGTTGTCTGCCCGCGTCAGTTTGCGTTAGGGACTCGCCGCTCTACGAAGATTGCCTTATTTCTTGACGTAGAATGAGCCACGCTTTGCTGGAGTTGAGTTTAGCTTATGATGAAGTTGGCTTTAGGTTTTATTTTTTCTTCACTCACTCCTTCCCTCCCTCCCTCTTGTGCGAGGTAAGTGTTTGATGCCACTAGCCCCTCCGAGGGCGTAGGATGGTCAAGAGTTGATAGTTAGCTTTATCTGTCAGATGCAACGGGGACTGGTGACCCCAGGGGAGCATTGTTAGGTTACCTCAGCTATAGATAGGCCTTCGGAGCTTCTGTCTTTCGTGGCCACTTTATTTCTTTCAGTTTTCACACTCTCTTCGTTCTCTTTTGTTAGTCTTTTCTTCCTCGTCATTCTTAATTAGGTGTTTCTTTGTGCGAGGGATGATGTGTGGGAACACACCTTGTGCATACATGGATTTCTAGGTCTTCACAGTTCGTGCTAAATGGTTCCTTCTCGTTTGGTGCGGCATAGTCTAAGCCACTGAAGCGGTATAATCAATACTAATACCACATTGATGCGACTGGCTTAAGCCGTGACAGCCTAAAAATCCATGTGGTCCTGTTTCATATGAATGCCGTTACTTTTTGGAATACAACTAAAAGCAGCCTTATTGCGCGTATGCGTAAGGCTGCTGCTAGTTTTTGGTACAAAGTTCAGTGCAGCCTTACCGCCAAAATAATCTCTGCTGCACAGGGTTAGGCCAAGCGTGTCTCTAGTACTTCTTCTGTGCACTTTGGTCACTTTTTCGTCTACTCTTAAATTACTGAGCTTTATGGGTGCTCAATATGATCATTTAATATATTTTCATTTATTATAGATCATGTAAAACTATGCTTTTAATTCCGTGTCGAGTACTATAATGTTCAAAATTCAACGAGCATATATTTATTAAGTCGCCACGATTTCATTATAATATGACATAAACTCATCCCATTGCTAAGCAACTACCTCTTTACTCTCTGCTTCTGCGGTGAATGCTCTGTTTTTATATTTTGCAATGATTAGTTTTATTGCCTGTTTAATTCTCGATGCGTTCGAACTTCGTTAACACTTTAGATTTTCAGACTCCTGAACCTCGACGCCTTCGTGCTACTTAATCCTGTTGTATTTAAACTTTCCCAAGTCTGCAACACCGCCTACAGAACATCTTGCTCGCTCATCTTCCTGGCTTCCTTCAGATTTCAGTTCCCGTACTGATTGAACGGTATGAACAATCTGCTCTTTGCGTTCATAGCTAATGTTTTATGCTCGAGTATTTCCTTCAGAGCTGGCTACATTTTTTTTACTTACCGCTTGTTTGCACGTCTGTCCCGTACTTGGTCAAGATGCACGACTCGGATCACTAAAATTATTCCACTTCATCTTTTCTTTAATGGCACTTTAACCTTCATACAAACATCAAGAGCGCCTTCACTTTATTCTTACATTTTTAAGTCATTTCTCTGTTGCCTGACCTCAATGACCCGCCACCGTCATAATTCCTTCTCTGACCCGCTACCGTCTGCGAAGAAATGTTCTCCATTATAACCTCACAACTTCAATTGACTCAAGTCCTCACCTGTGGCACCTGAACACTGTACCCTCACACCACTCGCATGCTGTTCAAGCCGCTTATTACATCTATATATGTTTTTCGAAGCCATGGGCAGTAAAAGTGCATTGCTTCGTTTTGTAGAGTGACACGAGTCGGCAAGCTGTATGATTACATGCACTATTTCTTTCCTATAAAATCAATGTTTCTTTCACTTATGAAGAGGTTGTAAATTCTGTCAGTTTTTTCCAGCACATCTGTGCGCTAGTGACTTAAGACGCGGGGCCCTCCAATTGGCTCAGCAATCCACTGCTCTTACCCTATAGTATTTTCTTACTTGTTTTGATTGTCCCTATGAAAACTTCCGTAGATGTATAACTAACCACTGAACTTCCGCTATTTTCTCTTTACTCTTGGAATGATACGAGTATTCTACCAGCAAATCATATTCATGATAGCCAGGAACGAATGTTCAACTTTTGATTGCTTCCAAACGGTCACTCGCCCCCCAACAACTGGCAATTAATATCAAATTCAAGTTGAAAGATTGATAATTTTTAAATACTCCTCCCTTGTCCAGTCTTACCGTATTGAACAAGAACCGTTTACTTCCTATTCTAGACCACTTCCCCATGCAGCCCGGACATCTCTCAGGACTCAATGTTCTTCTTTGACTCTTAACACGTTGGCTACGATTGCCGATGCGGTAGGGTTGCAGTGCTGGCGACAGGCTCGAGCCTTTTACTTAAAGCTTCAATGTTTTGTATTGCAAAATAGTATTTTTACAGGCGTGTACCATGTGTGGACTTGCGTTATTTGGAAAGTTATGCACGTACTCATGTGCATACATCGCGAACTGTGTGTTGAGTTTCCCGTTGTAGTTACCGTTACCTCACAGGTAGGGAATTGGCATAGTGCTCATCGCTTTTGCTAATTTACATCATTCTTTTATCATCTTCACATTCAACATCGTTCAACAAATATTCTCGATTGTTCAATCACTAGCATCACTCCACTTGTATGTTGAATTATGCATACCGCTTCCGAGTTCCCATTCTTTTACGAAACGTGTCTCACTCGAAAATTTTGCTTGTCTTCCGATCATTCACATTTCAGTACCGTATTTTACTAAGTAACAAACCAAGATCTTTCTTCCCCATTACATCACCTGGCAAAATTCTAGATTACCTTTTTGGTAAGCCATATCAGTGTCCTGTTGGAAATTAACGAGTAGCGAGACTTGGGAGATAGCCAGTTTTTAGCATGTAATCCACGATGGCCTTGTGGGCGGCAGTCTTTCTGTTCTTCAGACTCAAACGAAATCAGGTAATGAAGGACGGAAAAAATTCATTTTTTAATTGAATGGACTCGGTGCGAACTTAGTGCGCTTCACTGATGGGCCAGAGAACTAGACACACTCCCGACGACAGCGGCTGTTTCACGAGAAAAAAACATTTGGAATATCGTAAGAGGCGAAGGAAAACCTTGAAACGGTAGTCACGAGTTTGCACGCTACTTAGTTTTGTTAACTTGTTATTACTAACAATAAAAAGAATTTACTGCAGCTTTCTGAGAGCCTGATACAGGTTCAATTGAAAAAATCAAAAATATGTAATAAAATATACGAATTTTTTTTTTAAACTGTTCAAGCCACCAATTATATCCCAGACAAGTAGTTGGGCGAGTGAGGAAAGAGTGAGACCTTATTTGTTATTAAATAGTCAACGTAGTTTACTTCTATGACCTACATTATATCTTTATTATTATTTCTAATTTTTTCGGCTAGTTCGTTCATCATTTTGCTGTAGGCACACGATTGGTGAATTTGTTTACAGTAGGCTCGGTAGTATCGGTAGAGCAAAATTAACACTGTTCACTCTTTGATGTGATAAAAAAATATATTTTGCTTCGGTAAAGCAGAACTTGAGACGAGACAAGCGACCAGCGAGAGGGACCGATGTCTTCGATATCCTCCACGAACGGGACCTGACAATCGGCGTGTGTTCCCACCTTTCTGAACATATTCCCACTTAGAAATAAAATTAATCTCTTTTAAAGTAAATACTTTGAAAACACTCAACAAGTATCGTGTCCTTATCATTATGTTCAATAAAGTTACATTAATTAATCATGTAAAGACGTTCCCCCTCCCACCCGTTCCTTACATACAATAGCATAAAAGACAAAGTAGACGACAGGCGGCATCACCAGCACACCCAAATTGGAGGACGCTCGTCACAGAGTTAACATTTTTCAACTAACACAATTCGAGACGGGCAAGATTTATACAAAGTTATGCGTAAAAAGCCTTTACAAACCGAGAACTTTTGGTCGATTTGGAATTCTGTTGCATTGACACAGGACGGATGGGCATGTTCAGGCCAGTTTCGGCTATTGAGAGAAAAATAGATCCTTGGTTTTATTATTCAGTCTGCGCCATTATTTTTTCCTGGTACCCCTGCTTCCTTACGGGATTAGAGACATGCCCGTTTCAGACTGAGAAAAGGAGAGGCATTTTACCCACAAACACGTTGAAGTGGTAGCATTGTACCTGATGGTACATAAAAAGTGGATGGCAGCGTACTTCACAGTACGTAAACAGTAATGGCAGTGTACTACCCAGGAGTACATAAAAAGTGGAGGCAGTGCTATGGGGAATAAAGTGAAGGTGGAAGCAATGAAATGAGTATAACATGAAATGACCCATTCAAAGGGTGAACAGAGGGTAATCCACAGGTGACAAAGAAAAAGGACGTACGAAACAAGGGTTCTGATAGCACTACTTGGATATGCCATAATTGCGTTCGGCGGCGCGGGACAACTGCCCATTGCCATTCAAGTACATAAGAGATTTAGGGGAAGTCAAATAAATTCAATTCACATATCTGTTTTGTGGAGAGGTAATGCAACTGTCACGCAAGAAGTATAGGGTAAGGACTTTAGAAGACTATTACAGTGTGAAATAGTAACCTGACGAAGTTACTATTGGGAGAGGTAGAGCGGCTGGCTACTGCGAATAGAGCGTGAAGTTCGTGACAAAGTTAGTAAGAGTTGAAATATAAAAGATTTTTATAAATTAAAGAACCTTAAATTTACAAGAACGGTGCCTGTAAATTGGTACTACTCGTAAAACAACAAAGATAAGTTTGTAAATACACCATTTAAAACTTGGGTGAACATACACGTGCTGAATTATTCATAGTGAAGCAATTACCAAACTAGAAGTCTAATATCAGACCCGATGTTGACACTAAGTAACCGCAGAATTAACAGGATCCTGATTGCGATGCGACTACGAAAGTGTAAAAAAAGAGGCCGTCTTCAGCCCACCGTCCATTTCATTATTTTTACCATTCTAACTTTTGTGCGTAGCTGGTCATCGATGCAGCACAATTGAGTCGTCCAAAAGCTCTCGATTTGTAACAGGCAAAGTAACCATAATTAAGAAGTGTACAGAGAAGTTTCTCGAGCTCGTTAGTCAGAGGTCGGCAGCTACGCGTGCTATCGCTACTGTCTGAAGGATCAATAACATGATTTCATAAACACTACTAAAGCTGAGCGTAGACATTAGTGATCAGGTATTCTAGATGATGTATGAAAGGGTATTTTGAATAGTATTGAACTTTTCATTGAGTAAAAACATTGTTGCAGTTGAATTAGTCGGTACGGAATTAAAAAGTACAGACAACAGTTGCGGGACAACTTGAGGGGTTAACCATCTGCAGAGCCTAATTATCTTCACCGAGTTCTTAAGTACTATACATAGTCATAGCTGTTGAAACGCTTCGATTTGCGCTGCTGTCAAGTAAGTTTGATAATTCAAGTTAGACTTGATAACTTGTTTCTAGCATTTCCCGTAGTTCTATGCACCGAAGCAAAAAGTTAATTCCATTTTCTTTTTGAGCGTGTCACAGTTCTGGACGACTGGGTCCTAAATAATAATCGAATTAACGCATAGGCAACTCCATGAAATGCTGCTAGTTCTAAACCACGAGAGAATTTGGTTCACTGAAAAAGAAGAAATTTTTAAAGGTATTGAAAAATGCCACTCGAATGTATCTTCCGACTAACATTCACAAATGATTACTCTTGAGCTCAGAGCCGGTCGAGACCTTACCTAAAAAAAATTTCTTCACGTTGTAGCTACGCTAGTTCATGTTACTTTAAAATAGACGATGGGTCAATGTTGAAAATGGTTGGAATACCTTTCAATATAATGTTAATAAAGTTGGTAGATGTCTCCCCAGCTAAAAATATTCATTGGAATTCATCGTACATACCCTACCAATAGCGGTAGCTGCCTCCCTTGACTGCAGGAGACCAGACGCTTCCTAACTCCAATGAGCACAATGGCGGAGGTGAACGAGCTTTTCGTTTACAATAACAAGCAATAAAACTATTTGGAATGAAAGATGAACAGCAGTTGTCAAGCACAGGCAATTCAAGGTTGTTGAGAATTTTTCGGCACAGAAGAATACAAGGAGCAAAAAAAGTTCAAACATCATTGCCGACAGACGGACATTGTACTCCGGATTCTCTATCTATAAAGGCAATAACCGTAAATTGAACAGTAATAAATTATTCTGAACAAGCAAGCGCACGTCTATCACAAAGACCAGAACACAGAAGGGGAGAGAGAGAGATAGAGAATATTAATACAGAACTTGAGCCATTTTTAATGACAGACGGACTCTGTGAGAGTTCGAGAGCACCAACGGCACCGACCACGTCTTCCTGAAACAAGGCTGACGGTTTCTGAGCCGCGACCTACGGTCTAGAAGTTGTACCGTTAACCAAAAGTAAAAAACTGCTTGGTCTTTACGACAGTCGAACAATGAGACACTACCAGTTACATCACTACAATGGATCACAGTAAGAAATCGTCATGTACTTTCAAACATTGAACCACAAAATACATAGTTCACTTTTCACGTACGACCAAAGGAGAAGATAGTCTCGCACTCTTCTAGGCTGCACAGTCGCAAAGAATCATCAATTACATTTCCACACCAGGCCGCCGTCAGAAATCATCGATTCATTCCAGGAAGGACCATCCCAAATGCTATCGGTCCTCTCAGACTGCCCCAGAGTACAGTGCGCTACGAGGATCATTGATCAGTCTTAGTTTCGTTGATAGCAAGCGTCGCCGATGCTCTGTAGTTGGGCGATATTAGCATTCAGGGGGAAACTTCACTCTGTTCGGCTTCGCTCGCCTGAAATCAAAAGAAAATTATATAAGCTTAGAACAATTTTGAGAAGAATATAATCTTATCATTTCAATTTATGTAAAAATGCATGAGTTTATTAAATATACCTTTAACTCTGTAGAACATAATTAAATCACAACTGAGATCGCAACTAAATCTTTCCAGCACAGTTCTTTGGTTGGAAACACAGCTGAGCTTGACAAAATTTTGTTGTGCACTCGACGGCTGCTTTCACTTACAGCACTTTCTACCTTCATTAAGTCATGATATTCCGTCAATACTAAATGGGTTTTCTAAATCACTAAAACCGTGTTCCCATGCCTCAAAAAGTCGGTAGCAAAAGTAAGAAGCAGAGATCCTTTCTTATCTAAGTGGCGCTACGACTTACACACCAGGTGCCTACCTTTCTGTACGCACTGCGTTAAATAAATGAATCAGATTACCCTGCACATACATGTACAACACATGTTCTTACAATTAACAGGTTTCTTTTTTACTGTGACGTTACATTTAAACAATGCAGCACCAAAAAGTCAAATTTATATTTTTTAAGATAAGAGAAATAATTAAGATACATTTACAAAAAATTCCACTGGAAATTAACCGTACCAAGTCCAAATTATTATGCATCTAGCATATTTAGGTTTTTCCACATTCGCCTCCTTTTGTTATTTGAAGTTTCATTACGAATACTACTTTATTGTATTGGTACACCCTTGATGGAACTATTCTTGAGCTACAAAGATATATTGGATCGCAAATTTAAACGCCACGTTGGAATACGGACTTAAAGTAGAACACTGAAACGTTATCGCGACCTAATTTTTAACTCTACTTCAGAATTAATTACAGCTCTGCTTATCTTACATGCTCAACTCTACAGAATTTCATGCTCTCAAATAAGACAGTGAAAATAGAATCCCAAGAAAATTAAACCAATAATTTACAAAGAAAGCTCATCAGCTTCACTTATAGATACAAGGTAGTGCAATATATCGTTCCATGTAACGATAGTAGCTTAATTCTGTGTTTCCACTACTATCCCTTAGAATTAAGATGTACAGGTAGTCCTAGTCCTGATATACGTACACACCATGATAGCAGCGACAGTCTCCTCGTGGTATAAAACCATCGATGACTCAACGTGCAAATTACTCTTACATAATCAGCCATCTGATCAATAAGGGCACTTACGTCACTCAAAACCTAAGGGCTATTCTATTTTAGATACTAAATGTTATGAATATGGCCGTTGTTACGACCGAAGTTCTCGAGCTGATAAGCCAGAAATTTTAAGTACATAGAATGTTCAGTTTCAATAAATAAAAACCGAGGTAATTAGTGACTCGCGGAGAAACAGCTAGGCACGAAAAATCGAAAGCGCATGAATTACTTTTAAAAAATCCGTCAGTTCGTAGCTGTATCAGTTATCTTATTCCCAGGGCTGTGAGATAAATTAAGGTAATTTCTACAATCATGAGATATAATTTAAAATTCTTAATGGTGCTCGAATTGGGATTTTCTCTGTATAAAATCTGATAAACTATTTCATAAATTTGGTGAGAAGTGTCAAATTCTTTATATTTGTATTTGTTTTAGAACTCCTATTAAAAATTGTAGCCCAAGCACAGCCGACACTCAAAAAATAGAAAAACACCTGAGAACAGCATATCAAAAATTAAAACCTTTCGGCCAACGGATATGCAGAAACGAGAAGGCTGCAACCGACCAAGACTTCTGCTCATACGACGTTCTTCATCGGTTTCTGAAAGTGAAATGATGTAATTTCCTACACAATATTTGTGATAGAAGTCCAAGAAGCTTCACCCAGAACACAACCTTAATTTAACATCACGCTACTTCGTCAAAATTGAACTTTCCCGCGGTGACAAAGTAGCAGAAAAACGTAAACGCCTGTCAAAAAAAACTATGTAAGCCTATCGAATCTTTCTCGCACCGTTTGTTGCACCATATAAGAACCTTTATTATTCCAACACGTTTTACCGTTGGGTTTTAAATGCCTTACAACTACTGGTGCGGTGGGGGATGTGAGGAATGTGTGGTTTAAACTTCCTTTCCCAAGGGAAGTACTCCGTGGTCACGTGAAAAGCCCCACCCACCTGAGCCGAGGCTCGAACCCTTGTCCTTTCGGCTGTGAGGCCATCACGTTCACCACTGCACCATGGAGCGATGCATTATATGAACCTTAACAATCTTCGTAACTTAAACCGAGGCACCTAACACTTGTACTCTTGCTTTAATAACACTATGCTACGGTAATAAGCGTCCATTAAAGATTATATTAGTTCAAATAATGAAAATGACTGCATTTAGCGGCCTCCTTATTGACATTATGATGTAGCAAATGGTCAAAATTGTGTTGTAGTAGAGATTCGATTCCGATGGACCAAATTTTGACCAGGATCCATGGACGCAGGTAAGTAGCGATGCACCAATTATTGGTATATATTTACTGACTTCATATTTTCAGAACTTGAATATTTGATTACAATTTTATACGGGAACAATGCTCCACGAAACTGACAAACCCGTATGTTATGAAAATGAGTACACATGTACTTCCCAATGCATCTCGGCACATGTACTTCCCAATGCATCTCGGCACATGCACTTCCCAATGTATCTGAAGAGAAAGAAATCTGAACAAAACGAAATCATTGAACTGTTTCGTGGGATTAGAAATTGGCATATAACCAAATTTCGCATTCTGACTATATAAAAACGCGATGCATTAAAATCACTTCTTCATGATTGAAAGGAGTCATACTAAAGCAAGTTTGCTAAATTGAAGTCATTTGACTTACGTAAAAAGCAGATTGGAAGTCAATAAAGGATAGTTTAACCAGACTTCATTTATGCATTGATCTTGTCTGAGATAAAAGAACTAAAAACTTATATCATAGAAATTTGCTTCATAAGTTATAGGAAGCACTACCCTCACTAACATGCTACTCAAATGATGAACTATTAAGATTCAAAATCTTAACTTTAATTTTCCGTAGGTATAAATGTTGTGAATGTATAACGGAAACGATTAAATTTTAAGTAAAGTCGAAAATAAGAGTCATTTATTATTTATTCTGCGAGAGTAACACAATAACCCAATAAAAAACTACGTTTTCTTCTACAGCCTAAAGATATTCACGTTTCGTCACCAACTTTCGAAACCGATTTCTAAAAATCCTGAATGTTTAAATAAAAATTCCATTGGTTGAGGACCAAAATTTGTTTCCTTTGGGCCTAAATAATTGTGAGAATCAGTTTTTACGCTTACTCAGTCCATACCTGATGTGCACGAGGTCAAAGATTTCAAAGTGGGTAGGTAAGTCAAGAAGCGATGTTGCAAGGTAGACGCGTAGACTATCCACTTACCTGCGACGTACAACTCTGCACGTCTCCTTGCTCAACGGCTGCAACAGGAGCTTCAAATGAGTAAGTGAGTCAAAGGAAGACCTGTCTACATTTGCGGGTGTCTGCTTCACACGAGATGCTGCTTTTAAGTTCGCTCAAAGGTCACCGTCACCAGCTGTTAGGTCTTATCCAACAGAATGACAACTTGTCCCCACATGGAATACATTTTAGAATTTTACGATGTCCCCACTAGAGACGGTGGGGGCTTCAAACACACGAAGTAAAGCTCCTCGCGTGAAGTAGTTTACCCGCAAAATGACAACCCAAAAATACATGGCGTCCTTCCGTAGTATTTCAGCAGGGAAACAACTGCAAAGGTCCGCTGACAACCACGATCCATAGCATCTACATGTTCTTGAAGATCCTAATTGTAAACGTATCTTTGCAGGTATCACCGTGAGCACTACTACCGCAAGAACCATGAGGTGGCCATCACACCGAAAGCATTCCTTTCCTCACAGCCTGAGCTCAAGAGATCAGTACGAGGTCACATGTTAAAATAGTGATACGTTTTATAAAATTTACCTATATTTAGTTCCTTTTTTTGAAGTAGCACCACGAAACTATCTCTCTACGATGCGAGTAGTATCCACTGCAGTTTCAGAATGCACGACTCAAAAGTGTTCAGAAATGTTATGTTCAGAATAAAGTCAACACCATTTTTTTACGCCTTGCCCACTTCTATCTTTTGAATTTTAAAATCGCTGCATGTCATCCTCACATTATGTGGCACGTATTCTACCATAGCGATACCTGGCCCAAGTCAGATTTTTTCATTTGCGTTTTAACGTTGCGTAAATATTTACTTTCACGGGCACACGATTTGTCGGAATATATACTAAGATGCAAGAAGCGACTCCTCTCCGTACAGAATTCTCACAAAGTCAATTAAGTAAGCAAAAGAAACCCCGTTGGGAATCTTTGCATAAGTTAAAGGTAACGAGTATATTTTCAAATTATAACTTTACCCAGAGTTGGGAGGCAACATTCCTCTGTGAGATGCAAGCTTGCTTATGATTTGACTGCTTAGAAAAAAATTTGAACCAGTTGATCAAGCCTCATTTAGCTACAATAAATACATTTTAATTCACTTGTTCGATGTGAAAGGTCTCAATAGTTTCTGTAACATTGCGAACTTCGGATTATTATAAATTTCTGACAAATAAAAGGAAGCGCTTGCATGTATCTTTATACATATCCTCGTATTTGAATAATGGAAATCATTCGAGAGCATCTACGAATAAGCTTATAATCTTGATTCATCAATAAAAATTGTACAAGAAAAATATGCATCACAATTACAATGATGAGCAGTGGTCGTTAGTTTTAAAAGTAAAACAAAACGCCCATGTCGCACTAGCTGACATATTATTTATAATTCAACAAAATTGGATGGTGCAATATTTAGAAGTGATGAAAGAAATTACTGTAATTTGTCAGTTAATTAATCTCACACGTCCACGTGATTACTTCTACACGTTAGAGAATTGATTCTATGCTTTAATACAACGTTCAGAGGCTACGTATGCGACGCTTAACATATAAAATGTTACTTTTATACGTAAGATAATTGCATCCAACTATTTGCGCAAGTATTTATACAAGTAGAATAATGGAACCAAATATTCATAGAAATTCTTTTCACTAACCAGATCGCAGGGAACATGCTACTTAGACCACGTGACCTCGACCACTCACGCTCAATGGCGGACCGGTTGTGAGGAGAGGATGCTTTAGCTCGGAATTTGTTCAATTTAACATGCCGAAGGGACTGTGCTGATGATGCTTAATAACATTAATAAGAGCAATAGCGATATGAATAATCCACCAAAGCAATATACCCAAGAGCAATTTACAAAGGAAATTAGATCTAGAAGATATTTTTATTTGTCTCATATCGGAGCTTTGAAAGACGTACATACTAAAGGTAGCAACTTGATACAGATCTTATCGTTTTAAAATTAGTAACCCTACTTGAAGTTTGACCTACATACATCTGGTAGTTCTTCAAAGTGCAAGTCTTTGCTTGGTTGTGATAGAGCAGCCTTCTCTAATGAACGATTCGAAAGCCTCTCAGGCAGAGGTTATTATGCTCGCGAACTTTCTTCTAACTTCGGGGATTTTTGTGGTTGCTACTTAAGATCATTAAATAGCACCTTAAGTAAAAACACTGAAGCTCATTAACTCGCACGATTTTAAACATAAGTGCTCCACTATCCACGTACTAATTGAAGAACGAATTCTACCAAATCCCGAATATCTTCAATGATTAGTATTTTTTCATACTGGTTAACCTGGAATCCTATGTCAGAACAGCACATTGCAACAGTTAGGGATAAAAAGAGAGGCGTTGCTCAACCGCCAGTTTTTCTTCAGTCAAATTAGTTTTCGCTGTTTCACATATTCAGAAATGTCATTACAAGCAACGACTTCACTTTGTATAGGGGGACGCGCACGAGTCTCGTGAGAGAAATAAAATGATTCACTTGCTGGGAGACAGCAATGATATGATCAGTCGCTTCGACACATTAGTGCCTAGGTATATTTTAGTCAGGTAAAAGGCTACTAAGGCTTTTCTAGGGTCAACTAAAGGTGTTCCAAAGCAGGGATTAGGAACAGAGTCATGGAGTTTGTATCGAGCGTAAATTTAAAAACCCAGAATGACGTCAAAAGAGGCTCAATCGTATTGACGCTTCCTTTCATCCAAGCCAGAGTACGCATTGATAACTAAAGGAACTTCACTAGAATATAACTGCGGTTTCCTACAAAAAATTTAAACCGCGAATATTCACACCTGCCGTTAGGATGTTACTCAAACATTGAGAAAATGTGCTGTTGAATTTCACGTCTAAAATTTTCTGTGACCTCTGAACCAGTACAATTTCGTACCAGTATTGAGTGAGAGCAAAAGTTTAACACAAAAGACTAAGCTGAAATCTCAGGTACAATAAAGTAAATCGTGATAAAATAAAAGTCGAAATGCTGAAATTAAGAATACCGTATGATGTTCGATAGAAAAACGCAGAACTAAATTCATCCCAAGTTCCAAGTTCAATAAATAAAGTTATTCAAGATATAAAGTTAGATATTTTTGACAACCGATGATCATTTCAGTCCTGGAATCTTAAACAGAAGCAAGAATACCTAAATGCGCACACAAGTGTGGCAATGCTGAAAAATGAAGGCAATTGTCATAGGTAGATGACTGTAATATTGCCGATACACCTGGCACTTGGAATGACTATCTTCAAATTTGCTATCCGATATCGAATGTAGGGTGAAAGTATTATACACTGAATGGGACTCGTAGGCAAATGTTGAGCTCGACCAGGCAAGTAGAATCGAAGTAGCAAAAAGTTTAAAACCGTGCGAATTAAATGAACTTTCATAATTTGTAAATTGAGCGTTGATGATTGTGAAGTTAACGTTAAAAATGTATCCTCTTTAATGGAGACGTCCGTCAATGCGGAACAAAAAAGAGCTCTGCTTAATTGGATCATACCAATTTAATTATTTGTCTTCAACGTTCAATGAGGATATACATAAAAACTCAGTACATATAATGAACGGCTGTGCTGTGAGGGCGCCATGGAAAATAAAATAAATGATTTACTTCTTATTTACATTGTAATTTGAACTGACTGATCAAATAAATCGAAAAAATATGAGATTAAAGAAACAGGAGATGGAGAAGTAGAAAGATTAAAAGAAAAAGATCACAGTAAATTAATTTTTATTTTTATACATATTTGTTACACATTGGAACCCCGATTGCTAGAATATATTTCATTCTCAACAAACGTAAAATTTAATTAAAATTTGAAATGAAATAAGTTTACGAACGAATCCTACTATTGGAGTTTCGTTAGTGTGGGAAAATACATTTAACTCCGAAGCAGTAATTTAAATATTTTTTAAATGAAAAGTTATATTTTCAATTAGCATTGAAAATACAACACTCATTCAACACCGTGTCGTATCATTTAACAAAAAATTGAAAATCGATTCGTTCAAATTTCAAAGAAATAAATATTTGCAGAAGGAGATTAGTAATAGTTATGAAAAATTATACTTTGTAAATGAGAAATTAATATAAAATTATAAACTCGATAATCTGTGTGCCATCCGCAGACATCGGTCTGATTGGATAGTCGATTTTTTTAATTGCATCCTTGTCGATACAAATTGAAAAGCAAGTGTCGTACCCTATATACGTACACTAAAATTTACGACTTAATTCACACTTAATATTTCTAATTCCACGATCCTGATCTCGAAAATTTAGGATACATGCGCTGGATATACAAGCTTGTATAACAGGGGGCTTAACAAGAGGGACTGCTTTATTTTAGGTCGCATGAGACACCACTGTGCCTAGCGTGGGAGTAATAAAGCCAACTGGGTTTTATTTTAACGATGAGCTTCTCTTCGTACGAGTACTTTTGTATGTGTAACTAATGTAATGTCATCATAAAGTTCAAGATAATATTAAACGATGATATATTCAAATAGTTCTTGTTCAAACGTTTACAGTCCTAGAAACCCATGGTTATTGACCAAATAATATGCGTATTAACAGTTTGAAAAATGAATAACTACAGTAAAATACTGGCAATTGATGTAAACCATGCCGATAGCAATAGAAATTAAGAGACTACTGATGACCGTAGGTTACTAGATATTTACATCACCATCTTTATTTGATAGTGAAATAGAATCAATTTCATTTTCAGAACGACAAGAAATTGAATAGATGGAAGAAGAATTTCAGGCTTCAGCTAGCAAGGAAGAATGGTAAACACCGCTAACGGGTACATAACAATGAGAGGAATAGAATCGACTCGTTAAAGGCAAAAAGCAAGCAACCTAAGCGACAGAGTTACCATTTCCAATCTCATCGAGAAGGGGGAAGAGTTCTTCATGGAGAGCAGGGAATTCCAGTTGTGAGCCAATTCTGGACGTCCGGAACTGCCGCACCGCTTCCAGGTGGACGCGGCTGATTTTTCTGTTACGAATTAAACGAGTCGTGAAAATATTACGAACGGACCAAAAGAAGCAGTGGGTACTTTGTAAAAGAGGTAATATTCTTATCATCCAGTTAAAGAAAAGGTGAATGTGTAACGTGAAGAGGTGAATGTGTCACGAGATGAGCGGAATGTGTCACGAGATGAGCGGAATGTGTCATGAGATGAGCGGAATGAGTCATGAGATGAGGAGAATATCACAAGATTTGGACAGGCAACATGATGTGGCATTTCGCCCGAGTATCGATAGAGATGTTGAGTAACCGTTTTATTTCAAGTCACCGAATTAAAAACTATAAATAAACCTAAAGTAGAAGTATCGATGTGTTTGCACTCAAGCCTTATCAACATCTCACAACTTAAAATTGTACGAAAACAATCTAAATCTGCAGTTTACGAGAGCGATAAGGATGCAAGATTTTCAATCGAGGAACGAAACATTAAAAAGAAAAGAAAACTAAAGACGCGTTATATTTTACTTGAATCCTTTCATGACGCTATTAAATCCTTAAATCACAGTCATTTATTCTGTCCTTAAAGTATATAACTAAAATTACGACGTAAAAAAAATTTGACGAACCAAATCGTAATTTCATTATAAATATATGAACGGAGCTTCGTTGTGCAAGTGGTCACGTGCTGACCTCCAACTCGGGAGATTCCGAGTTCAACCCATGGCAGAGTTCTTCCTTGGGAAAAGAAAGATTAAACCGGACATTTCCAAAAGGCGACACACCTGTGTGGCCCGGACCTGGGTTACCGAACTTCTTCGAAGGAAAAGAGCTTGAACACTTTAAAGCTCACCTCAAGTTGTCGGTTTGGTCAATAATCTGACTGTAGAGCATACAGACTTCGGTGTCCGACGCACAACGGTTGTCTTTGAGGGTGAGCGTCAGCGATTTCTTGCACGCGTTGCCGATCTTGTTGATGGCGTTCCGACACTCGTTTTTCTCGGACCGGTCTGGTAAACCGAAATAAGAGTTATTACTAAGTAGCGAGCGAGTTGTAAATAAATGGCAAGTCCCACACGAGGGCTCGTATCCGTCTCAAGGTCGAGTCTCGCAGCCAATGAGAATGCACAACCAATGAGAAGGCATAAGGATAAGAAATGCGTAACGATTAATGAGTAACATTTCAGCATATTAGGATCGAATGTGCTCTCAAATTTATCAGGAAATAAGGTGCCGTCAGGACACCAGCTCAGGATCGGCCAAATTACGCTAGTGTCTGCTACCGAACCATGCAATGACGTCAATCTAGAGCGTGCATTTTGTGTCTCGCAAGGGGAGAGTTATGAGAACGGCAAATTTTTACTGAGAAATGATTTAAAAAGAAACAGAATAAGCCAGAATGAAACGCTTATAGCTACGACGATGTTGATTAAGATTTGCGTTAGAATATCCACAATTTAACACACCAGAAGAAAAACAACTGATATCACAACGGATTAATCATTGTATTACATTCTCCCTCTTAGAGGCCAACAGTTGCTATGGGTAATCACCATGAGATACGTATAATTTTGAACTATATTTCTATCGGCGCACGTCACTTCTACTTCAGGATTTGACCAGCTCTTCCACTGAAAGCCTTGGTTGCACTGGCAGCGCCACTACAGTTGAACTTCTCGTTGACCAACACTTGACCAACACCACACCAACACTTGACCAACACCATACCAACACCACACGTTAAAGGTGTTAGATACAGCAGGAAAATTTGATAGTCTGAATGTGTACTCCGTAAGCCAGAATGTGCCGTGTGAAAGTGCACAATAGTCACCCACGGAATGTTCGAGTCAACGGATAACCTCTCCCTTAAATTTGTGGGTTAATGAGAGGTTTAACTGCATGTTGACCAGTTCAATGTAATGTTTTAATAGTTAAAAACTGCGACAACACAGTGTTCAGCTCCTTAGTGACGAAGCAAATGAGGAGCAATCAACTGAATATGGTGTGTGCGTCACTAATGAGTTTAATATCAGTCACTAATGAGTTTAACGTCACTAATGAGGCTCCGGAAGGCTGTAAGTAACGCAGTCGGCTTCACAGATAGAACTCGTGGCCTGGGTTCTACTTCTGGTGTGCGACTGCCGGGTTTTCGAAGAGTCACCGAGTGCTTCCGTAGGGAAAGTAAAATAAAACTCAACATTCCCCGCAGCTCTCATGTATCGTGTCCGTTATTTTAAGGCATTGAAAATAAAATCCACTGCACTGCATACCAACTCGGTTGAAATGAAGTTACTTTCCTAACATTGAACATCTCGTTGCAAGGGCCACGCTGCGACGCTGCTAGAGCTCCCTCGCTGGGCCACTCACCAGACTGGAGCAGGACGATGGCAGCCAGAAGTCCGAGCTCCTTCTCGCAGAGCTTGAGCTGCGCTACGGTGTGGCCGAACTTGAACACGTCCTTGACGAGGGTGTCCTCGAGTTTGTCCTTCGTGGCGAAGGCTGTGGCGGGGAGGTAGCAGTTGTTGTACAGGACGCACTCCTTCTGCAGGTCGTAGTTCCGGCTCATCCACACGAGGGCTATCTCGAAGCCTCCTGAGGACCCCAACACGGCAGGTTTAGGACAAGGTTTGGTTAAATATCTATGTCGTAAGTTCTTTAGGCATTATTAAGTATTACGTATTCAGCGCAGTGGGAGTGGTTTTTGTTCACTCACACGAGCGCTGTCTCGACACAATAGGCAGGTTTAGGAGCGTGTGCCATTAAATATCTCTACGTATAATTCAAGTTCATGAGTATGGTATTCAGAAAAGTGAGTACATAGATGATTTACTACACAGGTAGCCGTACAGATGACTGACAACAAACATGGATTAAGAGCGCGCAGTCGAACAAATGATTTTACATTGTAACAATGTTTACGAAGATAGTACATTGTATCACTGTCTGCGAATATAGTAGTTAAGGGTTGATTGAACCCTTATATCAAAGGGTTCAATCATATGTCAAAGGGTTGATTGAACACGGATGATGGAGCTGAGATGAGAATGAAACACCAAAAAGACAATAAGAGATAAGTGCGGTCCTGAAGTAACCCGGACCAAACTAAAAAAAAACGTGCATCTTACCTCCACATTTAAGTAAGTTGATTTGGTCAGCCTGAGGGAACTTTCTGAAGCCCGGAACAAGTTTGGCGAACTCGATGATGAGTTGCATCATGTCGGCCAGCGTGCAGGCCGTGTTCATCCAAATGTCCTCGTGCTTCTGTAACGTGTAGAACATTACAAAAACGTCACATTTTATGCTTGTTTAAGCTCCCAAAGAAAGAGCGATCTCTGAAACATCTTTTGCAAAGAGTGCCAAGGCATACACCGAGAAATTGTGCGGGGAGTCTCTCCATGGTTCACTGATACCGTGTCAGGCTCACAGCTGGGAAGTCGGGGTTCGACTCCCGGCACAAACGTGATTTTCACGGGAACACGGAGTGCTTTCCTTGGAAAAAGACCTTTACACCTCACATTCTTCAAAAGGAATTGAAATCCGAACGATACTCTGTACTTATGTCAACTGTGTTGGAATTAATAATAATAATAAATAATGCACAGATCCCACAGAATTGGTATTCCGTTGCTTATGAGTAAGTTTTAAATCTTTGTAAAGTATTTGAGTTTGATGTTGAACCTCATGAAAATGAAAAAGTTACCTTTTCTGATAATAAAAATTTTAAATAATTCTTTTATAATGAAAACCCAAATTTGTAAGCATGAACAGATCTAGTATTCTACTATTTCTTCCCCTAAATTTTAAATTGTTTCTCTAAAATATGTTCCAGTAGTTGTGAACTTATTCGTAAATAACCGGCCACCTAATCAGGGGAAATCGTACACAAATATATGTGCCCAATGAGCACGAGCGGTTTTCGTTAGTGTTTTTCCCAGGGTACGTAGTTTTACTGCAGGTTAAACTTCCCAAATCCAGCATTTGGTAATTTGGCAGCACCTGCCCAAATCTGGCATTCGCCAATTCTTCTAAAATAGGTGACCCAATGTCCACTAGATGGAGGAAGCGGAAATTAACGAAATGGCGAAAAAAGTGGAATTGATGACATGACGAAATTT
The DNA here is from genome assembly GCA_014899125.1 of Orchestia grillus. Taxonomy (NCBI): domain Eukaryota; kingdom Metazoa; phylum Arthropoda; class Malacostraca; order Amphipoda; family Talitridae; genus Orchestia; species Orchestia grillus. The sequence continues at coordinate 24,803 of VOMN01064929.1, forward strand.
TCAGTGGTCCGGCAAGCCTCAGGTCCAAAGGTCTCAGGCTGCCGGACTTAGGAAGTTCAACTTCTTTATACCAGCAGAAAAACACGAGTACCTCTCCAACTGCCCATTGTGCTGGTGTATTGTCAGCTCTAGCGAGATGAAGTGCGGGTAAATTCTGACCATTTTAGCGAAGTAGTTTGGCTGTTGGTCTTCTGCGCCCTTCACGCAGCCGGTCTTCTTGACGAGACTCTCGATGCTCTCCCGCATGGCGCTCCCCAGCAGCCGCGCCAGCACCGTGCTCACCTCGTCAGTCTCTGCGGCACAGGGCGTAAATTACGACTCACACGGAGCGTACATTACGACTCACACGGAGCGTACATTACGACTCACACGGAGCGTACATTACGACTCACACGGAGCGTACATTACGACTCACACGGAGCGTACATTACGACTCACACGGAGCGTACATTACGACTCACACGGAGCGTACATTACGACTCACACGGAGCGTACATTACGACTCACACGGAGCGTACATTACGACTCACACGGAGCGTACATTACGACTCACACGGAGCGTACATTACGACTCACACGGAGCGTACATTACGACTCACACGGAGCGTACATTACGACTCACACGGAGCGTACATTACGACTCACACGGAGCGTACATTACGACTCACACGGAGCGTACATTACGACTCACACGGAGCGTACATTACGACTCACACGGAGCGTACATTACGACTCACACGGAGCGTACATTACGACTCACACGGAGCGTACATTACGACTCACACGGAGCGTACATTACGACTCACAAACGGAGCGTACATTACGACTCACAAACGGAGCGTACATTACGACTCACAAACGGAGCGTAAATTACGACTCACAAACGGAGCGTAAATTACGACTCACAAACGGAGCGTAAATTACGACTCACAAACGGGGCGTAAATTACGACTCACACGGGGCGTAAATTACGACTCACACGGGGCGTAAATTACGACTCACACAGGGCGTAACTTACCACTCATACCGGGCGCAATTTGCGATTCAATAGTTCTTCTTTCGAAAGGCAGATTCATGATGAAAGGCAATAAATATGAGGAAATCACTACCAATAGTTAACTACAAGTCTGATAGTTTTCTTTGACCAAGCCATCCTCTCCTCCCTCTGCTCGTTAGGCTCATAAATGTAAGCCAATCGGTTTGAGAAGGGTAACCCCTTGTCAAAAATGTTGGGTTCATTCTCAATTAATTCAACTCGCTAGGACAACATGACGCTATCATGAACTCATGACGCATACTCAGCGCTTAGTTCTCAACGCATGATCGACAGCGCATACTCGTCAACTCACACGACACATATTCGTCATTCCATACTCATCAAATACACATGAACCAACGCACGGAACTAATAAGAGCTGAGGATAGCAGATAGCTTTTAAAATGTTTTGAATCACATCTCGAATGATTAAAAACCACAAAATAAAGGCAGGAAAAAGCATACTAGTTCTAATTTTTAAAATTTTCTTTCTCTAGAGCTAGCGAGCTAGACACCGCTCATCTTCAGTAGACTGTAAAAGAGGAACAATTTCTACATAAGTAATCGTATGATTATACATTAGACTAGAATGGTACACGATTAGTATGACTAGTATCTTATTACCTGCCTTCATTTTGTGGTCCTGCCTTTATAAATCTATACGTGATCTCGAATGATGTAACGAATCTACTGAGTGGCTTCTCTATAGTCGTTCTACCGAGTTGCTTCGCTATCGTCGTGTCTGCAGAGTTGCTTCGCTATCGTCGTGTCTACAGAGTTCAAAGCAGAGGAAGTTGGTTCTTCATCGCCATTTGCACGCGAAATGGAACTTTCTACCTCATTTCCAGCACTCATTTAAGCTACAGTCAGCCATTATATTGCAGTGTGTTAGCGTACATTAAGACAGTGTAAGTGCACATGAGGACGAAGTGCATACTCAAGTAAACTTTTTTCAAAAGTTATGTAGTGATTTAGTTAAAACACGCTTAGTTAAAATGACATTCATGTACTTCGACCGATATATATTAGAGGAACGCAATATACTGTTAGAGAAGTGTGAGTGAATGACAACCTAATTTAACCATTATGGTGCATTTGAGGAACTTCTGAGAAGGTCGCTTTCTCTAATTGAAAATAATTAGATTACGCTTTAAATTTCACTTTCTCGAATTATTAAGGAATATACTTAGAATGTTGACCTCCACTCTAACACCAGCAAACAAGCGAGACAAGTATCAAAATAAAAAACATTTTCAAAGTTCAGCATTAATAAAGACCACCTGTGACCAGGTGGGATGTTCTTCACAAGTCGTACTGGCTGGTGAGAAATGATATTCATTGAACAGCACAAATAAGAAACGTTACTATATTTTTTCATTTTGATCGAGTTTAGGAAAATATCTGACCTTCAAGACAAGTCATATCCACGGTACGAACACCAATTCTGCTTTTAAAAATTTTACATGGAGCGAACAGCCATAAAAAGTAGCAAACAAACAAGCATATACTTGAGACTTTCAGTAGTATATGGGTATATATAAATTAATAATTTTTGCATCAGACTTCCCATTTAAAAGAAACCCGGTCTATTTAAGGGTAATAGAATTACGTTTCTCTCCCGGTAAATTATGATCGAGTGTCTCCATCTGTCCTGTTCTGTCATAAAATCGCAAGAGCGAACATTGGCATTGCAAAAAACTCATCTTGTAATTTCTTACCACCGAAAACGATAATACTTTGCATCACTAAGTACCACTATCTCTATACCAGCACTCCACTTCAAAAGAGTATAACGAAACTCACTGAGACGCGTACAAAAACGAACTCATTTAAACGAACTCATTTAAACGAAAACGAAGCTCTATTTGCTGGCAGAACACTCACCGTAACCCGCCAGAATGTCGTCGTAGAGCATGGCTGAGGTACGAATGGCCTGTTCTTGATTGGTTAGAGGAATCTGTCCAGGGATGAAGCTGTGGAACTCCCGGTGAGCGAGCTGTTGCTGCTGCTGGTGGTGCTGCTGCTGCTGTTGGTGAAGGTCCGTGAAGTCCCCGTGTTCTCCCGCCCCAAAGTGCCCCATGTGGGGACGGTCGTGGTGGAGCGACAGCCCCGCTTGGGAGGAGTGGGGCTGGGGCGACACAGATGGGCATGGCAGGAAGGTGGTGCTGTCTACGGACGTCATGTGGTCTGCCCACACACGAGTTAATTTACATATAACTGCAACGTGGAGATCGAAATATGCTACAACTAGGAAATTATGTATGAAATTTTCCTAGTCATATAATATTTAGTTAAAAAGACAAAAAAACCGTGCGAACGCATTGTGGTTTGCAGAAATAAAACGAAACTCGTGAATAAAAGAGTAGGTCATCGTTGCAGCTGGAATAAGGAATTTATATCGTGATGAGAGGGCTAGTAAAGTGAAATTTGAGTACAGAATAAATGAGAAGAGTAACTGTTTCGAAGTAGTAAGCTTATAACTTAAAATTTCGAAGTGATCCAAAAATCTCGAAGCTATTTAAAGTCCGGTAAAAAAAGAATACAAGGTAAAATTGCGCAGGAATCACTTAACACCACAACGTCAGCAAACAAATTCCGTAAAACAATCCACGGACTTTGCTTCTCACGTTTCAGTATCTCGTTGATGCTACTCAAAATTGGCTATCAGTTAGTTTGAAGCTCCCTAGCTAAGTGAAATGCAATCTTAAGAGTCAAAAGAAGGGTCCGTTTAGTATAAACTTAATAAAACGTGGTATTTTATGCCTATGTGTATTTCCACGCAGGATTCCCTGCTCATAGCTGCAGTAAGTTGAGAAAGAAAAGATCAAGAATAAAAGAATAATCAGTGAAGAAGGCATGAAAATGGGAAGAAGCGAAGTGGGCATGAAAGATAAAAATCCCGAAGCCCTAGCTAAAGCTGAGGTAACCTAGCAGTGCCTCGCGGGGATGCCAGTCCCTATAGCATAGGATAGACAAACCTACCTAACCTAACCCTACTTCTTATAGCCTATCCTATGCATCTTGAGAAAAAATAAACCCTGAATACCTGGGGAGGCCATGTCGGTCTCTACGCTGTCCCCTGAGATGTGACTGGACTGGAGGTTGTTCATATCGAGTCCATCCACCTCCTGCTTGATGAGGATGTCCATGTCGTGACTGAGACTGCCCCCGCCGCCCTCCATGAGATCAGGTTTCATGGCACCTTCCATGTTGCTGGAACACCCTCCGCTCCTGATGTCCAGAGGCAGGTTTCTGAAGCCTTGAACGGATTTGCCTGGAATTTAAAAACGTGCGTCATAGGTACAAAAAAACTGTGGTTTCATAGAAGATAACTTGAAACTAGGAACATTTTAAAAAGTGCTTTTGATGATGACGACAAACAAAAATAGGGCAACGTGAAACTTAAAAATAAAAAAAGAACACTGTGTGAGCTACACTGCCATTGAAAAGCTTCTAAATATTTCCCAAGAAGTTAAAAATATGGGATAGCTGTGGGAAAATGAAAGATAATTGCCTACAACACAGGGAATAATTTTACTACTCCGTTGGGGAGTAAGCAACGAGGTATCTTCAACCACCAGACCGTCAGAAAACAAATCCACGGACTTTGCTTCTCACATTTCACTATATCCTTCGATCCTTCAATAGCCGAGCCACTCATAGCTGCTGTTCCATATTGGAGGCTCACCCGAGCTGAACACGCTGATGTGCCATTTTTGTTAAATGACAGACAATGCGTCTAAAATTTTTCAACTTTCCAATAGCGATTCTGCGAAAAAATATTGATTTTATAATACTTAACCCTACGTTTTGAGAGCTTTGGCCTCACCTACCCCCCAAGAGACACCAGTGAGTGTGGGATACCATTATCTACTAAATTAAGGAACTGGCGCAGTGGTGTGTCTAGCTCGCAAGGCCTCGTTTAGTCATGGAATAACGGCGCTTTTTGGTACGTTGCAGCGACATCTACGATATGCAAGCCCAAAGTCGCCGACAGCGATGTAGACGAATTTTATAGACGTTTTATACTAACGTATCGTAATTTATAATTATTTGTGTATAAATGTCATACTTTTACATTTTTATCATATTAAAGAGGTTTAAGCTGAACTACGGTGAAAAATGACGGACTTTAAGGATGGAAAAAAATTGGAATGGAAAAATTGTGGAGGAAATCTGAAATCATTTGAAAATACCTCACAATAAAGCGTCAGGGGATAAGCTTGAGCAATGAAGTAAGACATAAAAAAGACTTGGAGAACACAGAAGCAGCTTGAGTAATTGCCAACTGTTATATATTCAAAAATCATAGCTCTACCTCCATCAATCCTGTGATACATGACCCCGATGTTAAATACACATTAGATCATCCGCGGCTGAGCTTGAATAAAACCTTTATTCCAGAATTGTCTGCCCAAAAAACGAAGTCAAATAGTACAGAAATTGAGATGCTTGACCTGATAATTAGACTGGACCACAAAACGAGACTAGGACGCACTGTTCCGGTTTGTGCAACTTTTGAAAGAAACTCCACGGTTCCGAGACTCATAGTTCATTATCAAAATTTCTTCCGGTAAAATTCAAAAAATTCAAAATTTCAGTTTTCCCTCGTAACACGTCCATGTACACCGGGTGTAATAAACTCTAGATAAGTTGACAGCGCTTCTTGAAAGTGTAAAGATTGATCAACAACAAGCGCATCTGGGGCGAAATTCAAGGTTTTATGCCGTTAAGCTGCACGAAGACGCTACCATATAACTTGTTCCATAGAACAGACACTCGAATACAGTCAGTTCAAGGCAATAAATGCAAGGAATTTTCAGCACTGCTTTCTTTTGGTTTTGAATTCGACGCGCACTTCCACTTTATGGTTTTGGTCTCTTTCCAAGAAGAAAGTACTGCAAAAATATCAGACTACACTAAATGTCACGACCATCTACTTATGAAGCGGTGACACGAAATGACCAGAGTGTTTCAGACTCAGCCATCATAAAATTAAACGTTCAATTACTGTCTTCTGTTTCACAATACTTGAATTTTTGCCGGGTACATTTCTCTCGCCAAACCCTCTCGAGTAAGTTTCCATTGAAATTTCCTAAGCTATAAATATCCTAAGAAATATCCCTTCGGATATTTGGATCAGCGCATTTTAAATAATTTGATGCATAAATTCAAGTCCATCGTCAAGTCTAATTACCATCGTCGATTGGATTAATAAATTTTATAGCAACGTGCTGCGGGGGCTTGGGCCTGCGAAATTATTAGTTCTTTTAAAGTATTAGAAGACGGATCAAGCAAAATGCCAAAACTTGCAAGTTCCACGTAAGTCGCAGTGCAAATCTCAAATTTAATTCCGAATTTCAAACCTGAAACCTGGATAAGCATTGCTTGAAAACTTTTTAAATCAAACTACATCCGGACTTTCCAAGATATCAAACATATATTTTCTTCTAATTCTTTAAAACTGTTACAGCATAATTTATTCAGGTTTTTAACTTGAAATTCTTCGAAGTACAAATTTTATTCATAAAATCTCTTTACTCATAAAATGTCAAAATTTCAGCTGCATTGATTATAATTTGAAATATAAATCATGAAAATAAACCTAATTATGATTTCGTTAGGTTGACCGACATGAACGGAGAATGTTTGTGGACTGAAGAACCAGTTACGCAACAATGACAGGGCGTTCCGAAGAAACTGAACTGCTGATATTCATCGAGAGGAAACCATCGACACCTGAAACCCATTGTAACCAGCCTCCAGTCAGCGCTTTCAGCCCGTGTGAAATTCGAATGTGGAAAACTACGGTGACGAGTTCTAACGCGGCATCGTCCCTCTAGATTCATAAATCACTGCTAAGAATATAATTGGCCGATCGTTGAGAATGAATTTTCCGACTCCCTTGTCTGATTTCTTCGAGTTCAAAATAAGACATTTCATTCTCAATGAACTAATATTTACAGAGGATAGTGTGGAAAATTTTCAACCTACTTTCGATTACCAGCGAAATAGCCGTTTCCGAACGGATTATTCACGCATTTTCATAGTAAGTTTACGGAGCGTGACTCCAACTTACGGTAGTCCCAAGACGCAGGTACTGCTTCAGAGCTCTTCCATTGTCTTTCGTTTCTACACGCGCTTAGCAAAGACGAGGAGTGAGCATCGGTGTCCCCTGAGTCGAGGGAGGTTTGGGCCTGTATGTCCAGGCACCCCCGGTTGTGGGGGTCGTATGTGGTCGAATCTGCTGACGAAATGTCCAAACTGGACCCGCTGGCACCTCCAGGCCTTGGACTGAAGCTGTAGTGGTTGTTGAAGTTGAGCTCATTGGAGCCAAAACCGTACCTGCTCGGACCAGTCGTAGCTTAGACAACGAGTTCCGTAACGAATAATATAACGTACATACGTGGTTATCAAGTCCAACTTTGTTGCTACCTTTCGATTAATTTATATCATAATGTATGAAATACTTCGGTGGTCAAAATTATGGATAATTATAGATGCTCCGATGAAAGAAGTTAACCTGGGTAATAGGTGGATGTCATTGAAAGAAGGAACACCAAGTCTACGGGTTGGTACTTCTGAAAGATAATATTGAATTTGACTCGAGCGGTCGCTACTCAATTTTCAGAATCCCTTCCAGTTTGAAATCCCTAACGTATGATTTAGTTATGCCTGAAATTTCAATCGCTCTACTAGAATTCTGCAATCCTTCCCTCGTAATCTCAGGCTACAATCCTTTAACTCGAGTACCTGTAGCCTACTATCACTACTTCCAATCCAAAACCTACACCATCACCCCCAACACACGATTCTCTAGTCTAGAATCCCCAACAATCAATCACTCAATCCACAACCAAGAAAACAACACCCACGCTTCAACTTTCAAAGTTCCTACGACCTCCAAAATTTTAGCACAACCTCTTTCCCTACCCCCTTTCCATGAACTCGTCACACCCTCTGTGTAGCCCGCGAATTTGAATAACCTCGAGCGGCCGTCACTCACTGAGCAGAGAACATGTCCTGGGAGGGACTGGTGGGCTCATACACAGAAGAGTCGGGTGAAGTTTCTGGTCCAGACGCGGCCCGCATTTGGCTTTTGTGGTACCTGACTTCGTCCTCGACCTTCTCGCGCTGCTTCTTGCTCATCCGCCCGAATTTGACGGCTGTGTAGTAAAGAAACCGATTAATATCAAATAAATTAGATTAAACCACCAGTCAGCTTAAAGTCAGCATGAAATATGATCCTATGAAGACGAGAAACCATCTAGTATGGACTATAGAAAACAAGGAATTCATTCCAAAGGGGTGTTCCACATAGGATCCCCTAAGCACAGAAACAGAAAGTTATTGAAGATAAAGAAAGACAAAAAATGTGGCGAAAAATGTATTACAATCGAAAAAAGCGAACTAGACACAAAAAATGAAGGCCCCAAAGGTCTATCTTTAGTTGAGGTAATCTAACAGTCTCCTACACAGTTTCCTGGAGAAGGCAGTCCCTATAATATACGATATAAAAACCTAACTAACAAACCCTGTTGCCTATTCTATGCCCTCTGAAAGGATTAACCCACAGACCTCATTTCTCGACATACTTGGCAATTTTTACTGAAGATAGCTGCTTGTTTTACCAATTTGCATTATAATGAAATTTGAAAGGAAAATATTGACAAAGTACTGAAATCGGAGCAGTTGAGCAAACAGGACGGTAAGGAATCGTGGGATGCCACTTTAATATAGAAATAAACCCATTTTATTAAACTTTTATATTTCCTTTACAAGTTAATTCTACGCGAAATCTAGAGACGCTACACAATCAATGAAAAAACTATTGCCATTTTCATTTATTACTATCGACATGTACGTGTATTGCCATCAAGTACTTTGGAAACAAAGCGTCAAACACTAATGTGTTCATATAGGTTAATATAGCAAAACAAAATTTGCATCTTTATGTGTTTGGCAAGTCATTCCTTCCTCTTTTGTGCAAAATCTTCAATGCAGCTCGGAAGAAATTGTGCGTTAGGATAGTCATAGGTGGAGACGCAGCAAATTGCCAATACTTCACTACGTTTTGCTTATTCAAACAATTGTAATGTTACCCAAGTTGGTTGATTTTTCGAGAACATAACATCACTTCTATAAATGTGCATTCGTATTTGGCTAATTTTACTTGAATGCTTTGCGCGAAAATTTGAGGAGGCAAAAACCTAAGCAGCTGATCAGCGTTCACATTTGCGGTTCGTGCGTACGAAGCAGAATGATACGCATTTATTCGGAAATATTGATAACATTTTGGGGGGATGGCTCGTCGATGATTTAGAGCGATACTACGATAATCTCCCGAAAAGGATTTCAACCGTTTCAGACAAAAATTTAAATAGTCACGTGAACTGAGTTCCTTTGACACTCGTCTAGAAGGTCGATTGTCAGCTACAAAAAATATCCAGAAGTAGGAGAAGAAGAGATAACTATACCGAACTCAATAATATAGAAAAAACTTATTCTGCATAGAGAAGCTAAAAGCACAATTGTGCATGTTTAATTCTGGAGAGAGAAGCTGAAGACGTAATTGCTTAGCGGTAGGCCCACTGAGGAGGACAGACTGTCAACACACAAACCTGAAGTACAGTGAGAACTCTTCTTTTCTCCGAGGAGCGCCAAGTCCCCAAGGAACAACAATTGCAATCTTCCTCTCTACACACTGACACTGTGGGACCTCACTGTTAACTCCAATCAAAATTTACCCAACCGCGCCAATTCAGAAGGAGCTTGTCAACTTTGCATCGGGAAAGTCTTCACGCCAAGAATACACTCACTATTATTTTCCCAAATAAATCCTAACAGTTAACATTTTTTCTAATAAACACGGTCACATTATTTCGCGTGGCGTTATTCCTTATTGACAGTCGAGTGGCTCGGTGGCGTTAGCGTAGATTAGGTTCGCGCAGCGCCAGCTTTTGAGCTCTGGACACGTGAGTCGTTGTACAAATTGGATCAAGCGTCGCGCGTTGTGTTGTTTGTGACGACCTGAGACTGCCGTAAAGCGGCCACCACAGCTTGGCTGGGGCACCAAGAGAGTCCGGACAGACCTCATACTCATAAAATGTTGACGTTACTCTCACTTAGGGAATATTTCGAGCTGGGACTGAGGTGTCCGTGTAACGATCAAAGGATTAAGTTAGGTTAGGGTTGTGACTGTTTATAACAGTGAGGCAAAATGAATTTATCAATTTATTGATTAAAATTCATTTCAAAACCTAAGTTACGGGGTAACTAATAATAGGATCCAGGGTTGGTTTCGGTGAGTAAGGTTAAGTACGACAGGATTATTAAGTTTCAATGAACAGAAGAAAATTCGTGAGTTTGAACGCAGGCATTGGAATTTAACGTCCGCAATTATTAACATTTTTGTCTTGACTACCAATATTAATCGTCATAAGAGAAACGTTAATTATTAACGTTAAATAACGTTAAAAATAATTACAAAACAATTATTACCATTGCCTTCCTACTACAAATACTGCCATTCAGAAACAGTAAACAATTGTGCATTGCGCTGCCATCAATAGCACGCGAGATCACTAGAGCGCAAAAGCCGTTGGGGCAAGTTAACGAAACACTGAGTACTCAAGAATCTCAAACGTACAAAACTGACTTGACGGAGCTTAAAAATAACGCAACAAACAACGAGTTCTAAGCGCGAATAAAATTGACGACGAATCCCAGTCGTCGTCAAAGTAACCATAATTTTCACAACTGACCGATATAATGCACATAGTTTAATTTGCCTGTGGTGCACATGAAGCTTCAGAAATGCGTGGGAACGCAGCACGTTTGACGTACACCTGAGTTATAAAAGGATTTAAAATGCAAACGCTTGCGTAGGAGGACAGTTCCAACAAGGCTTTTCCTTTCAGATGTAAAAGCGTGTAAAGCACGAAAGCATCCAAGTTTCAAGAGCACAATGACGTGTTCGTGACTCACACTGACCATGGGATGATGCCACCGTAGTGCCACCGACAAACACGAAAAAGCAAAATAATGATGCATCTGAGAGGCACAATTGGCACAGAACGAGCTGGACTGGAGGAGAATAGCGCAAAGCCTCGAACACAAAACGGGAGAGATAATGAATTAATTAACTTTGTTTATTAATTGAATTAGAGAGGGGTGAAGAAACTGACAGCACAAGAAACTGTCCAAGTTAACAAAGACTAACACCAGGCTAGCAACAATAATATGAGCATTGGACTAGTCATGAACTAATAAAAGCGTACACAGTTGTATTTTTGAAACGTAATTCAACGGCTGTCGAACGTTCAAAAAACAGAGGGAAGTGCAGCATCAACGGTAATTGATGATAATTATTGAATTCAATTTCACAAATTGTCGATGCAGGATACATTAATTTAACAACCTGCGATGTCCAGTGGATAAAAGGCAACAGTAACAAATAAAAAAAAGGATAAATCTTTGTCCCATTAGGTCAGCATCATAAAAACACGTTTAATCAACGTCACATTAAGGTCTCACCACCACCATCAACAACGGCGACAAAATAAAAAAATTGTGATCAGAACCGTGTTAAAATTGTACTCTCAACAGCAGTAGTACAGTACCAGCAGTAGTACAGTACCAGCAGTAGTACAGTACCAGCAGCCTGACAAGAGCACTGGAAAAGCGAGGAAACAACGCCAAGTGTACAGCAAGAAGAGGAAAACAAGCCCCTCCCCCCTCACGCGTCCCACCCTCACCCCCGTGCGGGGGCCGCCAGCGTTGCAGCCACGTGACCCCTTCAACACGAGACACGTGTCTGCCCCCACCCCCCCTCCTACCAGCACCGGGGGGCTTCAATAGCACCTATCATGATTTGTTCAGTACGAAACTATTAGCAGATGCACGATATTTGTTTTGCATCTGATTTTGGAACTGATCCTGGAACTGGTCCTGGAACTGGTCCTGGAACTGGTCCTGGTCCTGGAACTGATCCTGGTCCTGGAACTGATCCTGGTCCTGGAACTGGTCCTGGCCCTGGAAATGCTCCCGAAATTACTCCAGAAATTGCTCCTGAAATTGGTGCTGGAACTGCTAATGAAAAAAACCATGGAACTACTTTGGGAGCCGCTCCTTCCAAGAGCCATTTCTTCCCAGAGCTATTTCTTCAGACACCGGCGGTTTCCGGAGCAGTGACCAGAGGCAATACGGGCTGGACGACCAGAGGCAATACGGGCTGGACGA
>VOMN01064929.1:37223-88548 GCA_014899125.1 Orchestia grillus
AAGCCTTTTCAATCAAACGAGAAGCCTTTTCAATCAAACGAGAAGCCTTTTCAATTAAACGAGAAGCCTTTTCAATTAAACGAGAAGCCTTTCAAATTAAACGAAAAGCCTTTCAAATTAAACGAAAAGCCTTTCAAATAAAACGAACAGCCTTTCAAATAAAACGAACAGCCTTTCAAATAAAACGAACAGCGTTTCAAATAAAACGAAAAGCTTTTTCAATTAGACGAAAAGCCTTTTCAATTAGACGAAAAGCCTTTTCAATTAGACGAAAAGCCTTTCAAATTAAACGAAAAACCTTTTAAATTGAAAGAAAAAAAAATTGGACCATAACCTTTCTGAAATTGACCGGAAATCTTGAATAGCTTCATAAGCACTAAAGCGGCCACAGACCAGGCATGACTACTGCTGGACCTGAGGCAGACGACGCCAGGTCTCCTAGAACAGACTCGGCACATTGCACAGGCGATGCATTCTCTCTCATTCGGCGATGAGGGGGTCAAGACAGAGAAAGAGAGGATGGGGGTCGAGAGAGATAAAGTGAGTGTGGGGGGGGTTGGGAGAAGGGGATCGGGAGAAGGGGGTCGGAATATGTCTGATTCATGCCTACTGGTACTCCTACCATCAGTGCGAGGCGCGTCCCGCATACGAACTTCACGCAGCGAGAACGCATACATTCTTGAGACCCCCTGCATTGGAAGAGAATTCTTTGGATTGTGTGCTCGAAGACACGTCACCAATACTGCACTATACAAATGGATTCAAAAAGTCGTATTCACCGTTTGCAATTCGACAATTTCGAAACAAAAAGATTTGCACTCCGTAATCTCAAGCGGAAAGTTGTGTAACTATTCAATTACCTGCGGGTAGGTTACGATTGATGGCAATTTGCTGGCTTGTGCGCGCCTTTACTTTCAAGATGATTAAATTACAAACAGCGAGGGCAGTTTTTGGCCCCGTCTGTGTACTGTACTATTCTAGCTGCGTCTTGAGACGCTGCACCCAATGAGATTCTAATAAGCCCAGAGTGTCCCAGAGGCTGCATTCGTTCTGACTAGCCATTGCTTTCTTAGTTCTGTCTTTATAGCAAGTGAAACTAGCTCATGTTTTAATATTGTTTTTCGGATGTTATTTCAGTGAATTCAACTCGTTAGACTCGCATTTTCAGTTTGGGAGTAGGAAAGTGTTCAACACCCAGCGTCCTTGTTAGTCAATTACTACTAAGAAGGCCGGCCAGATAGTTGAAAGGGCATCAAAGATAAATTCCAGATGTCGAATGAACAATAGCTTCTTCCAGTCTCGTAGAAGTGGTATAATGATCAATGGAAACCGTCTCAATAGAAAGGTGAATCTTTAAAATGAATTCATATCAATTTAGAAACACGCAGCATTTTCCGATGCATTTCATACATACGATTCATTCATACGAAGAGGACATCTGTCGCGCGTTAACTTACACCGAATTTGCATGCGCGTACTTTGAACCTTCTCATTCGGCGCCCTTTTAGCACCAGCCCACAGGGACAAGCATGCCAGGTTTTATCGTAATGCCAACGCGTGGGGGAAGAGGAACTAAGAACTTTTTCCCTGCACTCCTTTGTTTTAAATCAGTTACCCTTCCGTAGAGGTTACGACGCCACAGTACAGTTTTTCCCATCGTACAGCCGCTCTACAGTCGTCCGCCGCATAAAGCAGTATTAATAAGAGCAAGCAACAAACAGCGTTGAAAATATTAGAAGCGGAATAGAGCGACTTATGAGTAGCTAAGGAGAAAATCGAGCGATTGCTTGCCGAAACTGATCTAGCACTCTATGCGGGGGAAGACGGTACACTGAATTTTAAAGATACTGTAACTGCATCAATACCGTATTTCTACCACGAAATGCACTGCACTTGCGTTTGTTACAGCATGACAGTACATACTTTCAAGTGTACATTACACAAACTTCCGAAAGTACATTACACATAGTTTCACCGAAACGTACACTTTTTTAAAAAACCTGCTAATTTGCGAGTCGAATGAAGCACCACATCAATCAACACAACTACATTCAGGGCAAGAAGATACTTAAGTGCACCATAACATGCAGTCCCCCTTCACAACAACTCTGCGCGCTGTTTAGCACACACGCGTACGTGAGAACAGCGTCAGATTATGTGCACAACGCACCCAAGCGCGTCACCAAACTGACGAGCATTTTGATAAAATTTTAAATTTACACGCGTGAGAGCGTGATCCGAGTTACGTCCACGAGCCAAAATGAAGCGCGTAAATGAGTGTCCAGTGTCATCTCCACGCGCCAAAATAAAGCGTGTAAATGAGTGTCCAGTGTCATCTCCACGCGCCAAAATAAAGCGTGTAAATGAGTGTCAAGTGTGATCTCCACGCGCCAAAATAAAGCGTGTAAATGAGTGTCAAGTGTCATCTCCACGCGCCAAAATAAAGCGTGTAAATGAGTGTCCAGTGTCACATCCACGCGCCAAAATAAAGCGTGTAAATGAGTGTTCAGTGTTGCTTCCACGCGTTAAATAACTCGTTAGGAAATAACAGCTACGACTCACCGTCTCTGGACATGCCGAGCTGTAGGCATTTCTGAAGTCGGCAGTACTGACATCTATTTCTATTTACACGATCGACGACACAGTTCTTCTGCCTCGGGCATTGGTAGTTGACGACTGAAGACTGTGATCTCCTGAAGAACCCCTTGCACCCCTCACACGTGATCACGCCGTAGTGGACGCCAGAACTCTTGTCTCCACACACTTTACACGGGATGATCTCGATTTGAGCTGCAAAAAACGGAAAAGAAAATTAGTCGTTGTCATCAAATCGACGTATGCTCATGTTCGCCCAGAATTAATTCACTTGTTAAATAAAATATTGAATGCACCGCTTAGCAGGCATAGTCAACATAAGCATGTCTAGAACGTTTGCATGGAAATGTTGTTATAATTAAGAAACTTTTAAAAGAAGAGTTATCTGTCTTCCTAGGTCATGAAGGATTCAGTATACAGGTTTTGAACTGATATGGTAAGTCGTGTACAAGCATGAACTGGGCTAAACCGTCCGCGAATGTTGGATGAAAAAAATAACAAATAAAATATAATGTATTAATAAGGTCTCGGGACAAAAAAAAAGGTTCAAGTGTAATAATAAAATCACGACGAATAAATTTGTGTGGCTTGATTTCCATATTTTTGAGCTCGATGGTAAACATACGCAGTACGCTGCCCACAAATTAATTATGAGCTCTGCTCATTCATTAAACGGAGATTCCAGCAGCCACCATTACATGTGAGCAAATTCAAAGCCACAAATAGTTCCAGAGTCAAGAAAAAACAAGAATAACAGTCCGCCTACCTGAGAAAACGAAGTAGAATGTTAAACTGAAACGTGAAGATTGTTCTCCGCAGACTTGTGCGACATCAAAAATTTATGCTTGTTTATTTTTAGCTTCGGATTAGAAAAACAAGAAATGCAGTGCAAGGCGAATCACACCAGCCACCAAATAATTCTCATTAGGTCTAAAATAAATAAATACTCACAGTAAAAGTCGGGAGTTTTCCCTAGGAAAGCTATCTAAGAATACTTAGATTACTTACTAGGACCATTCTAAAATTATCACCAAAATTTCCCGCACATATTCTCATCAGTGACATGTACGGGTGAAGACGCATCATAAGTTACCGCTGGAAATGTTGTCGGAGTGGAAAGGGACTTGCCGTCGAGACGACGCCTTGAGGAGTGAAATAGATGAACGCTGTGTGGGAGGTGGGTACAGGACGCGCGGTAGAGTGGTGCCGCCCATATCATAATTCAAATAAAAACAAAATATATAAAAAATGAACAAAACTTTTTACATTTTCTGAAAAAGATATGAACGGCAATCTTGCTTCATTTCCCTTCAGGTTAAAAAAATTTATTTATTTAATTTCGCTTACATTACACCAGCGAATGCGTAGGACCATTCTGACGCAACTAATTCATTGAGCAAAATATGACACTTCTCTCCTCTACGAGCGAGAGAGAGCGAATGAAAAAGCAAATATAAGGCCCACAGAACTACGCAAATAACTAATAATAGGTGAGCTAATACTTGCCTGTGCCCAGTACTGCTAACCCTGCGGTGGGTTGCTGCACCGCTAAGGAGAGCGAGCGCAAGTCCCCACCTCATTAACGATAACAAACCTTGCCGGCACACCTCTGTGGTGGTGAGGCCGGGAATGTCGGCAAGTTAGAAGCAGTGTCCTAAAGTTAGCGCCAGTGTACCAAAATTAGCGGGAGTGTCCTAAAATTAGCGCCAGTGACCTAAAATTAGCGCCAGTGACCTAAAATTAGCGCCAGTGTCCAAAAATTAGCGCCAGTGACCTAAAATTAGCGCCAGTGTCCTAAAATTAGCGCCAGCGTCCCAAAATTAGCGCCAGCGTACCAAAATTAGCGCCAGCGTCCCAAAATTAGCGCCAGCGTACCAAAATTAGCGCCAGCGTACCAAAATTAGCGCCAGCGTACCAAAATTAGCGCCAGCGTACCAAAATTAGCGCCAGCGTACCAAAATTAGCGCCAGTGTACCAAAATTAGCTCCAGTGTACCAAAATTAGCGCCAGTGTACCAAAATTAGCTCCAGTGTACCAAAATTAGCTCCAGTGTCCCAAAATTAGCGCCAGTGTCCAAAAATTAGCGCCAGTGTCACAAAATTAGCGCCAGTGTCCCAAAATTAGCGCCAGTGTCCCAAAATTAGCGGGAGTGTCTCAAAATTAGCGGGAGTGTCCCAAAATTAGCGGGAGTGTCCCAAAATTAGCGGGAATGTCCTAAAATAAGCGGGAATGTCCTAAAATTAGAGTGAGAAACCTAAAATTAGCGGGAATATTCTAAAATTGACAGGAATATTCTATAATGAGCGGAAATACCCAAAAATTAGCGGGAATATTCTAAAATTGGCAGAAATATTCTATAGTTAGCGGAAATATCCTAAAATTAACGAAAATGTCCTAAACTGGCAGGAATACTCTCAAGTCAGTGGAATTTGTTACACAAAAAACCTGTGCTCCTTCGAATCGTGGCCGTCAACTGAAGAATGGCGCAGGTGAGGTCAGCATGATCAAAACAAGGAAATATTTGGAAAAATTCCAATGGGAAGAACTTCAACCTGCTGCCGTAATCGGGAAAACTTACATTCGATTCAACAGCGGTGAAGTTAAATCCAATGCATCATATTAAACTATTTTCGTGCATAAACATTTATCGTTAGATGCGATCACAGGGAATTAATTTCCACCCAAAAACACAGAAATTTTAATTTCGATGCAAAAACATCTCATCGGAAATTGGATGGAGAAGTCACCCAGCTTGGAATCGATACAAACGCCCTTCAACTCGAATTTTAAGCAACAACATAAACTTTGAAGATGATGTGAAGCTAACGTTAACTAGCCCACAATCTCCTGTGAAGGCAACTTAACCTGGATCTGATCGACATTGACGTTTATAATTAGACTCGCACTGAAATTATTACTAAAAAAAACACAGTTCCTTACCCAGCAAACCGTTTTTGAAAAACTTGATGAAACACAACAAATGTTAACACCGGCTGAACGTTTTTCATAAATGAACATGAACACTTCAATAAATCTCAAGCAGTAACTCGTGATGTAAAGAAATATCGAGTTACCGCGATGGCAGAGCTTCCACTTTCAGTGTTGTCTAGACGAATGATTCCAATTTGTTTTGGTTAGACGAATGAAATGTTCCTGCGAAGGCCACAGAGCCAGAACTTGACAAAACAGGCGACACCTTCAGCTCTATGTGCAAAATTCGGCCGCGCTACTGGGAATACCGTCACGACTGACAGGGTTGATGATGACATGGCTGGCAGAGATGCAGGCTTATGAAGGACAACGTGAATTGTGCCATTTGGTGCGCGTATCAGGACTCGAACGAGGTTTTTAAATGTCTGGACGCTTTTATTCTACCGTTCATTACAACATTACCATACTTCACGCGCATGACAAGTGTCACAAAATGTAGGACTCGCCGCAGGTCTACTGAAAGAGGAGAAATCTTTGGTGTTTGAGCTATTGTGAGAACACGGATAACGAACGCTGTTGCAGGTGGGTGTCTACGCTGATGATGAGTTATGCTAAACTAGATAAAACATTTGTCAGCGAAAGAAGGCGAAATTTAAAACTATCAGGTTGGGAGAGCACGACAACACTGCAGATGAGGGCATACCACTCATCAATTGTGGTTAAGGTAACAAAAATTCGTGATGCAGATGATGCATACTTAACTTTTAATGTTATGTAATAAAACTGAACTTTTGTCTTTTCCTCGTTAAAAACGATAACTCCTCATTTCTTTCAAATGAAACAAAAAATAAAACTAATCTTAGAACTTTGCTTTTCGACTCAGGTCAATGAATTTTAAAATTTACTTTCCTTCAATACAATCCCCGTAATAAATATAATACGAATATTGCACAAGGACAAAATTTCATTGGAATAATCCACATTTTCCGGAGTTTGGCATTAGGAGGATCGATTATTAGTTATTTAAGGCCTCCTACCCACACGAAATCTCATCCAAAGAGGGCGAGGAGAAGCAGGGACCATCTTGTGTGGACTGTAGAAAACGTTGAATCTATGTACAGATAAGTTCCCACGCCAGATTCCTTAATTCCCTATTCATAGAAATAGCAAGTTTGGAAGGAAAAGAAAGAATAAACACACAAGAAATAGCTAAAAAAAACTGAGAATTGAAAGTAACGAAGTGGGCACGAAAGAGAATTCCCGAAAGCCTATCTATAGCTGAGGTAACCTAACAGTGCCCCGCCGCAGTCGCCAATCCCTATAGCATAAGATAGACGAACCTACCTAACTTAACCCTGTTGCCGATCTTGAGGGGGCAGTAAGAGGAATTAAGACAATTACCAGGACCCAAAATTCGGTTACAAAATAAAATTTATTTCTCGGCATTGAAACATTTCCCGCGTGTCTACATACATTTACAAGGATGTGCTACTACGCCTCAAAAGATCCATTGAATAGAGCCGATCAACTTTGCAAATCGTTTGAAGTACACACCGAATTCAGACTGTACCCAACTCCAACGTTACTTAGCTCTCTTACACCCTGCGGTACATGAGCGTGCCATCAAAAATTGTAGTACTTTTATCGTACAAACATACAGGGCTGTAGTAACCTGAAAACCGCAAGTCTAAGTACCACTTTTGGAAAATTGACTTCTGAAGTTGTTCGTTCTCAAATATGCAAGTTCGTGCCTCAGAATTGTTCTGTTTAGTAAAAAAACGTAACCCTTTGTTTGGATCGGAATTCCGTCGCCACATAACGAGGAAACGTCGCGGCTGGGTCGTGCTGCCCTGGTGAAGTATTAAAAGGAGGCCTGGGAATATTCGTCTGAAAATTGATAAAGAAGTCACATTTGTGTTCAAAATTACAAAATAAAATAAAACGAGTTCCCAAATGATCTCATAAAGCATTGAAGTGTGTACATGATTCCCTCCATGTATCCAACAATTGAAATAAACTATCAGGTTATAAAATTTCTTCATGAAAATCTAGTCTTTTGCAACAAATTTTTTAGACGATCAAGTAAACTAGAATTCGTAATATACCCATTAAGAGGGACAATTTCCCTTGAAATGTAATAGAGAAATAAATACGCTACTGTGGGATGAACTTTTTCGTCAACGTTGAGGTGGTCTAATTAAGTCCACGCTCCCCTAGGGCACCGTTAGGTTACTTAGCTCAGCTATAGATAGGCCTTCGGGACTATTGTCTTTCATGTCCACTTTGCTTCTTTGAACTTCTACGCCTTATTTATTATCTCTTCTTTGTCATTTCTGCCTCTTAATTTTTAACTTGCTGTTCCTATGTGCAACGGGATTCTGTGTGGGTACGCATCTTGTGCATAGATTTCCCAGTTTCTACCGTCCATACTGAATGGTCCCTACTCTTTTGGTGCGACATAGTCCAAGGCACTGAAGCTATGCAGTCCATACTACTACTATACTACTACTACTACCTACTGCTACTACTGCTACGGCTTACAATACTTTGACCACTTCCAACAGAGGTAGAGCACATTCTGCTCACGAGTGCAGGAACATGCAAGCTGAATTGCTACAAACTCAACAAGGAACATTGTAGTTTCTAAACCCAAGTCTGCTTGACGCTAATTCGTACAAATACCGTAATCGTTTCAATGAAGGATTTATTCTAAAATGTTGATCAGGTTCCTCTATCCTCAGGTCCTATATTATATGTGAGGGTACTTCAGTCTGAACTTGTTTTCCTTTGGTTTAGAAAAGCTAGCACATAGTGAACAAATATGAAAACTCTTTTATACCTCCAAGACTCTCGAAGAGCGAAGCATCCAGCTGACTGATAATAATAAGCACTTCGGTGAGATAAAAAGCTTCCAAAATATGCTATGTGAAACCTAATTAGAGAAATCAAATGTACTCATAATATCTGACTCTTATAAACGAATTTGTGACAGCGAAAAAATGACAAATGCAGCCTATCTAATATGGCAGATTTTAAAATAGCGACCATGCAAGACGCAGGCACCACTCCGGAACTACAAGATCGTGTAACTTACCAAGAAAATGAGCAGTTGCAGTTATATTTCATGATCACTCGTTATCAGCTGCAGAAAAAAACTATGCACTAATCTTGAATAATTGAAACACTAACAGAAATTGGGTCGAGAGAAAGATTTCAATTATACTTATTGAGGATTTTTACTACCTCATCTACACTATAGAGCAGCGTACACCAAGGTAGAACATCCCGTGCACTTTCTTTTAAGGAACGTCAAGCGCCTACCAGCCACCACATGCGTCGCGCAGCAAATGTGCATGTCAGAAGGACCGGACAGATTTAGAGTTGGTAGAAGTCGATCTACTAATTAGCTTCCCGTAATACATAAAATAAAATAAAATAAATCCATATAACGGTATCGTATTTTATTTTTCGTACTTACTGAACGTGGACTTGTCACCGAATGTTCAATTTTGCATATGATAAAGATCTAGGCGCCCAATGTCTGTATTTTTGGTAGTACGTTAAAGGTAGTCTCCCTGCTTCTTTTGTTCATCTTCAGACTACGTCCTAACTCATTGAATCATAGAACTTCACAAAATAGACTTCAGTGTCTTTTGAAAAACCTCAACGACCACAATTGATTTTTAACGCTTATGACAAATTTCGATCCCAAAATCTTCTTCATTCTACACATTTTGGTCAACGTGAATGAAGTATTGCACCTTCCTTAATTAGACGTTTGGATACATTGGGCTTTTTAAAATTTAATTGTTTTCTATTTTGCATGAAGAGCAAAACAAATTCCCGATATGGTGAACAATGATGATATCACGGTTCTGATGTCACAGTTTGAAATGAAAACGACGCTGTGATGATAATAGAAGAGAACAATTTTGAAAACATTTTAAGCGGACTTATCAACGACAAGTTGGTATAAGAATTCTAATTTTGAACGGTTTGTCATAAACTTAACAAAAAATAGAACATGAGAGAAACTTAGAAAGTACAGTTTTACTAATTTCAGAGGCAACATTCTTCGTAAACTATTGAAGAAATTATTTCGAGATTTTAATTCAAGTGTCTTAAAAAGAAAAAACTTTGGCTTAACAAGAATTTCGCATTTTAAAGTTTCAACTATTTCTATTTTTAGTATGTCAACATTTTGGTCCGTGTTGTTACGATAAAAAGGAAGATAACGAAGAAAGAATACTAGAAATGCTGTACTCCTCAACCTTTACGGGAAATGATTGCTGGGTAGAGCCCACATATTTTTCTGAGCAAGAGACCCAGACCTAAAAGTATGAAGGAACGAAGATATATTCTTTGCAATTGAGCAACTTTACCTATACACATAGGAACCAAGCCGTACGCTAACGAGCCTCGGAGAAAAATGTTGTAGCACATTCTTCAAGCAAGCATTTGCTGAAGTAACCTGGAAATTGTAGATCTTGGCCCTCATTCGAGAATTTCCGACCCGGTGTTGTTCATTCTAAAATATGTGTGTCAGATTCTGGCAGTTTAGCAACAATACCTATCCCTTTACAACACGGACCGGGTCTCCAAGCATTGAACGAAAAATTAATGAGGTACATTTTTCATGAACTAAAGTTAAAACGACGCACAATACATTTCCAGTAAAGTGCATCACGCAAAATACATTAACACAAAATAACGCAAAACGGTTCAAGGAAATGAAATGTATGTCATGGTTTTCAATGAGTTTCAAAGTCCGCTGCTTGCACTTTTAAAATCATATTTTACGAGTATTTCATGTGGATAATTTCAAACATATTCATTAATCGGCATTTCAGATCGAGAGCCCCCAGTTTGGCTGACGTAGGTCCATTGTATTTTATTTCTATAACGTCTGCGATGAAGGGCAGATAACGTGAGTGGGCAGTTGCAGAAATGCACTGAAATATTCACCAGTTCTAGGAACTGCTTCACAACAGTTGTCATACTAGTCAGCTACAACTGTCAGACACATTCGTCAGGTACAACTGTCAGATTCACTTGGCAGGTACAGCCGCCAGGTACAACTGTCAGATTCACTTGTCAGGTACAGCCGCCAGGTACAACTGTCAGATTCACTTGTCAGGTACAGTTACCGGGTACAACTGTCAGATTCACTTGACAGGTACAGCTGCCAGGTACAACTGTCAAATTCACTTGTTAGGCACAGCCGCCAGGTACAACTGTCAGATTCACTTGTCAGGTACAGCCGCCAGGTACAACTGTCAGATTCACTTGTCAGGTACAGTTACCGGGTACAACTGTCAGATTCACTTGACAGGTACAGCTGCCAGGTACAACTGTCAAATTCACTTGTTAGGCACAGCCGCCAGGTACAACTGTCAGATTCACTTGTCAGGTACAGCCGCCAGGTACAACTGTCAGATTCACTTGTCAGGTACAGTCGCCAGGTACAACTGTCAGATTCACTTGTCAGGTACAGCCGCCAGGTACAACTGTCAGATTCACTTGTCAGGTACAGTTACCGGGTACAACTGTCAGATTCACTTGACAGGTACAGCTGCCAGGTACAACTGTCAAATTCACTTGTTAGGCACAGCCGCCAGGTACAACTGTCAGATTCACTTGTCAGGTACAGCCGCCAGGTACAACTGTCAGATTCACTTGTCAGGTACAGTCGTGAGGTATGTCCTTTACTAGGTGGACTAGAAAAAAATTCTTTAGTAGGTATAAGTTCCGACAATTCAGTGACAAAATAGACCGACTAAGAAGCAAGCTCTTACAACGTGAACCACGCGGTGGTTCTGATTGGCTGGTCATTTAGTAGCGGTATTGGTACTTGAAAAAGGGTGGTTCACAATTGATCTTCCTGTAATGTAGTCATTTCCTACGTAGAATTTACGGGCATTTTCAAGTTTTGTTAATTGGTATATGCCAAACCATACACCCGTATTTGTTGGTACAATCCGCAGGTGAGCCTTTTGCTCCAAAGATATGCGTCGGTTTTCCGTAGAATCCTTCATAGCGATCAGCATTGAACATCTACAGATATTCTTAAACGGGATTTTTAATCGTAGACACCGCTTGGGTGCTGCGTAGAATTTACTGTCAATAGGGATCATTACAAACGTTTCTAGAGGTGTTTATTACCCGTTGCCACCAGAAGTTTGGAATATACTTCCCAGTCCTGATCCATACTTTCATCTCGTGTTACCACACGCTCGCACCTGCGGTACACACATAGTTCACCCGGCTGCTGGGACCCTCTGTAGTGGTGACTATTGTGGTCACAACTTCAGTCTCGATGAAAACTTGCCCGATATATTTTAAGCAACTTTTGCCTGAACACCTACACTCCCCTCAACACCTACACTCCCCTGAACACCTACACTCCCCTGAACACCTACACTCCCCTGAACACCTACACTCCCCTGACTACCTACACTCCCCTGACTACCTACACTCCCCTGACTACCTACACTCCCCTGACTACCTACACTCCCCTGAACGCAAATGACTTGAGCCAGAAGAGATGACTTCAACAATGGTGCCACAAGATATATTCGTAAGGGTTGGCCTACCGTATCTGATGCTGTTCAGTCTTTGCACAATTTTCACGAGAGACTAACCCCACGGTGTTCCTTAGAGGACACTGAATCGAACTCTTCGCGCACTACAGGGGCACCGCATCCTCGACTCAAAAATTTTCCCCACGCTACAAAACAAGATTTTCCCTATGTTACAATATTCCCCACGTTACAATACCAAATTCCCCCCGCGTTACAATTTTACCCTCGTCACAATACCAAATTTTCCCAGTTATACAATACTATCAATATTCTTTGAGTCTGAGGACTATCAAGACTCTCTTATGAACACCAGCCGAGCAACACCGACATCCTATGCCACTCTCAGACGCAAACAACACGACTGTCGAGGCTTGGTTAAATGCTAAGATTTCGAAAGTACCATCATGGTGCGTGAATGTAAGCAGCCTCCATACATACTAGATTATGGAGAGTATGTACATCTGGTCGATTATACGTTCGTTAGCTTGAAGGAAGCCTTAGCAAATATGTAGATAGTGACCATGTACGTATAAATTTGTGTCCGCTATTCACTCTTCGAATTCAGTGCCCTTTGAGGAATGCGCTGCACAAATTCTGCGTATGAAGGAATCTGCGAGTCGAGGTCATTATTTGATCGAGGTCATTTCTCCATTGTTGTCCGTTGTCGTCAATTGTGCCGGGCTCATTGAAGGTACGTTGGAGGTACGTTGAAGGTAAGTTAAACGTGAATACATACATTTAAGCATATCCGCTCAATAAATTGGATTAAGCCCAATGCAATGCATGGAAATTATTTTTCATAAGACCACAAAGTCACAGTGGATGTTGGTCTTATATTGAATGATATACCCTAAAAACCGAGGTAATCCAAAGCTCCTGTATATCTTCTTACCTGCAAACCTAATCCTGAAGACCTAACGACTGCACCACACTCTAACTGCAGCGTGGTTGTCTTCTAGCTATATTCCGGGTTCGATACCGAATGGAGTGCATCCCTTGGGAAAGGAAGCTCAAACCCGACTTTCTTGACAGACGGGGCAGCAGTGTTGCCTAGTCTGGAGTACCTGAATTTCTGCCGAGGAATCCCAGGTAAATGCAACTCCTCTCACCTGCGAACCTGGAGCCTGATGACTCGACTTGGACACCACAGTCCGTCTGATCGTCGCCCTGACTGTACCTGCAACAAAGTGCGACTCGTTATTCACAAGCCTCCTTCAATATAGAACTCGCAATAGGAATAAGTTATAGTACAATATGACCCGAGAATGTTATCGTCAAAAGGATGAATTGTCCCCACTTCACGAAACACGCCAACAGTTTTTTTTTGGTACGGAGGTTCTAGAAATGTGAGAACTTTTCACGCGATTGTTGTTCTCAAGACTAACTCCTCTCAGACCAAAGCATAGAGAGTTAAGCGCTTTAAAAATCTCACACGTTTATTGGAAAGGAGACCCGAAATAAAAGAACTCCAAAATTAAAGGAGACCCAAATAAAAATCTCACACGTTTATTGGGAAGGAGACCCAAAATACAAGGGAGCATCCGTACTAATGAACGTTTCGGCGTGTCCGGATTCCACCATCAGTGTTGAAAAAATTGTTTTGAAACTGATAATATGGTTGAATGGAACGGGTGAACAGCTGTGAAGGTCACCCCGTTAGGGGACAGCTGAAGGTATTCAAGATAACTTCAGAACCATGAAGATATGGACGATTGGAACATGCACTACTTAGGCTACCGATAAATATCTTCTTGCAATTTACAGTTAACACGCATTATTTTTTTTCGATAGAGGTTAAGTAAAAAAGTATACAGCATTCAAATTTCATAAAAACGAATACTTATTTCAATAAAAAACACGAAAAATAATTACATAAACAATAAAGATAGCAATAATAGCGCGCAAATAAACTAACGCTGGAACAAGTTATCCAACAAGAAATTTGGTTGAAATATTGCGACTGGGTCCCGTAGACTTATTGCAGTTTATTGCCTCTTCCATGTTGCTGGGGTCAACGACACCGAGTAGCTCTGGGGCCGCTCGTGTACATTGTATACGTTCATGTTATTTATTTGGTGGAGGTGATGTAGATCTATTGAATATTGTATATTTATAACATACATATTAATAACACACATGCTGTACGCATGTTTGTAATATACATACTGCGCGCATGTCATGTAGTATTGGTGATGGAGATTTATAACAGTAAAGGATTATGGACTAATTCGCCGATGTTTATGCTATACATAATATACCTATGCTTATAATGTACATATCACATGATACATTATATATATTTCACATATATTTTTACTATACACCGCAATAGCGAATGGCTAGAGGATATTTATAATATACATATTATAGTTATACCTATAATATCCATATTATACCGTAGAGGTGTTGGCAATTTATCTATGAATATGCAATGAAACTTCACTTTCCTCTTTCTGTAGATACAGAACATATAGGCGTACGTATTTTGTAAGAGACGATTTTTCGTGTAATTTTCAGTCATGATAAACAAAGGTTACTTCAGTTCAGGTAGAGGACCAACATAAGAGTGTGTGCAGCCAGGCTTACAGATGTAGCCTCATGTCTCCAGCCGTGTACCGAGCACAACAAATTGGAACTGCAACATGGTTCGGACAGCCATTTGAAGGGTGTCTAGATAGTGCACTTACGTACGAAAAAGAAATCTAAGCACTATATACTGTAGTAGTTTGTCACACGGTAGTTGAAAACTTCTACAACTACTATTATTGAATATAGTTCTTCACTCGGTAAGGTAGTTAATTAAATACTACTAGAGATGAACATAGTTTGATATACGATAGTTAGAAACTAGCGCTGTAGTACATCAAGACCAAGCATAAGTTAAGATAAATTAAAATAGTACAAATAATAATAACGAATACCAAGAGAAATTAATACTTTTTCATTTCAAGCAAGACGCGAGAAATTAATCTATATCTTATTCAGTACTGAAACTTCGTACATTTCAATTGAAGATCTTACTATTCCTAATACTAGTACACTACCTCAGTTTGGTTTTAAAGTTATTGTTTTTCTTTTGGAATATTCCGAACTCGGCGTCGGCCGAGCATGCTTTGAGGAACGTGACAGCCAAGTCCAGATAAACATTTCCGATCTGATTTATGTTCCTTTCTGTCCGATTATTCAAATTCATGATAGTATCATCATAGGTAATATAAACGTAGTGAACTTTTCACTACTGATTAATCATATCCGACTCTCACATAGATTTGAAACAAAATGTAATGGAGATGTAAAGCCTTAAATCGTACTTGTAAAATTTGAAGGAAAATGTGAGGTTTGCAAGATCACAAAGTGACTGAGAGACTCTAGACCGCCGCCAGTGAGACTTTCAAGCTTGTTTGGAAGAATAAAACCTCGTTGAAACCACGATAACAATTAGCGTATAAAAGAACGTTTACTATCGAACTATGAAAAAGAGCACAAGAAAGACATGAGAGTATTATCATTAAAGAAGCACAAAAAATTATTTTCTGATCTGGTGTTAGTACATGTTAGTAGTATACTAACATGTATATTCTAAGCGCATGAATACAGAATAACTATCCCTCCGACGCAAGCATGCTTAAGTACATTTAATCAAAGTATCTCAAAGATGCATATGCGCAACGTGAAACAATGTATATGTATCAGAATAATTCAGTTAAATAATTGAAATAATTTAATTCCGTGGATTATTCTAAGCTTCCTGCTTTATAATTATAGATTTTGTATGGGTTCACGACAATCCTAGAAAGATAAACTATACATTTGAAAATTAATGAACAAGTTAGAAAAACCATATAGCTCATTCTACCTCTTTTGTAACGGTTCTATGTAGGCCGTGAGCTCAAGCAAATTCCTATGCTACCCGTAAAGCTTGGGGCGCAAAAGCATTACCTATCATAACAGTTTATCGTTCACTTGGATTAGCGACATAGCAATCAACCAATATTACGTCTCACAAATACATACGATGGGTCGAAGAATTTAATATTTGCGTACAAAAATAAACACAGCTCTCTATGAAATATATACTTCAAAATCATCAATATTATGTATCCAAAAACTCATGAAGAAGAAAACTGGAGGGGGCGTACAGGACGCGCAGGTCGCGGCGTCAAGACAAAGAGTCGGCCCGTACGCACGGCTGGATCGCGGCACCAGCCTTCCAGAGCCACAGACTGGAGCGTCCAGAGTACCGTTGTTTCCTGTGGCGGCAAAAGCCGGCAGCTGCAATAGTACTATCAGCAGCAGTAGTAGCAGCAGCAGTAGCAGCAGCAGCAGCAGCAGTAGCAGCAGCAGTAGCAGTAGCAGTAGCAGTAGCAGCAGCAGTATGGACAGTGGCACAGACTATGGTAAACGATGTAGGAAGAGCTGAGCAGCTGTAGTTAGTGTTAAGTAACTGCAGGCTGCACTGCAGAAATAGTAATTTGTTTACCACAAGTAATTTTACATCAGATGCAGGTTTACAATCAAATGAGGAATGACGAAAAACCGGGATCAGGATATATACCACATGTGGCCCCGAATAAGCTACAAGGCTTCTAGGGCAACCTCTGCAGAAATGAAGGCACACAATACACCAATGAATTATAACAAAAAAGGCTTAAAGTTACACTAGGTGTATAATGTAATAACAACTGCATGCCAGCTGCTGCGGCAGTAATAACAAATGCGAGCAATTACAAAAATTGTCAATGTAACGTAACAACAGTAATTATAATAAAAGCAACACCCCGAACAGCTGTTACGCCGGTAGTTATAAACAGAAGAAAAGTAACAGTTACAACTACAGTAGATGCAGGATATCAGCAGCAATTGTAGTAACAGTAACAGCACGCAAAGCTGCTGTAGCAGCAAAAAAACGAGGTAAAAGAGTAACAGTCGCACCCGCAGCGCGATGTAAAACAACAGCAGGTCTGCTGTGGAAATTGTAACAGCAAAAGAATGATTGGTAGGAACACCTTCAGAAAAAGCAACTGTTGAAACAATGTCTGCCTTCACCACAATTCCCGTGCTGTTCCAGGCTCACTTATTCGCCCTATCGGCATCTTGATGTGGTGGTGGACTGGTGACATCACGACTGAAGGAGTGCTGGTCCTGCAGGATCGCGAAATCCAGCGAAGGGGGGAAGGATTGGGTTAAAAAACCGAACTTGTAATGCCTCGAGTTGTACTACAGATGCACTTGCAGCAGCATGCAATGGACGTGGTTACACTGATGACAAGGTGACATGCTTGCAAACACACAGATTTCTTTCGATAAAGTCATTTTTGTTTTCGCTACGCGCGTTCTCATTTTTAGTCTTAAATATGTAGACTGGAGTGATTGATCTCCAATGATGTACGACGATAAAATAAACATTCATTTCTATCCGAGTAGCCGTAGACGAAAAAAGTGTATTTTTTATATTTCACGCACAATATGAAATTAGTTATTATCCGGATAATATTACATTCATTCAAGTGAACGGCGCATATGTATAACTACATAGTATAAGTAAATTCAAACGTAAATTTTAAACATTCGAAAAGCATACGCGAACATCGCGTACAACCAGTATATAGGATGCATATCAAAACTCAGTAGAAGAATATGCATGTAACTCCGATACGCAAACACACTACATAAATACATAAACACTACTCAGGTTTCTTGGAGTCCTCAGTTATACATAGTTTTCATAATTTAAATTTGAAAGCAAAAACCTAAATCAATTATAAAAGTACAATCAAGAGATTTTAATTATATGATTAATAAAGTCTACAGGTCCTCAACCTTCACATCTGTATGACTGGAGGTAGTCTGATGTCAAAGAAAAGGTNCACAGAGCGGGATGAATCTGTTCACCCGAGATAGTAATTTCACTGTGGGTGGCCGGTGATTGTGATGGATGTCTCGACCATTTGTTTCTAATGAAATGGTCGAGACAAGCTGTGTTAATACTATGCAATGACATAAGATGTACGTACATAGCATGGAGTCTACTCAGATCGCGAAAACTGTGAATAAAATATGTACGACAGAAGAGGAGAATTTAATCATGCTCTTTTTTTTGGAATGGCTGTTCGCCATCATAAGACCCACCAAAGCACCTGTAGAACAGGTTTCAGCAAGGATTCTTACATTGGCGTGCAAACTTCACGTGCACTAACGCTCAGCAGTTACATATGTACAATAGGGAAAGGACTAAACTTCAATTGTTGAATTTAAAACCGATTGTATTTTTCGGGTGAATCTTGTGGCCTAACTTATATTTTCGGTATATATTTAATTCATAACCGCTGTCATGGGCCGACTGTTTAGGTGTGGCTGTAATGAATGTAATTACGCGTGAATGGTGGGATTTCACATCATATTTGTGCTGAGAGAGCTGTGCAGAGGGCAGAAGTGCATGGCGTGGTCAATTGCGGGAGCAAAATATTTTGATTTTGACAAAAGTAAACCGAGATGACAGTAGGAACAGAAAAACACCGAACGGTAAAAGAAACCTATGATATTTACCGTTAGGTCATTAACAAAAATCACAGCCTGAATTTATTTTCCATCTCAATTTATTCACGGGACAGCAGAGGGAGGAAGTTGCCTTAGAAAGCTTTAGGAGCTCCGAAAAAAAACATGAACCAAAGTTTTTATGTTTCAAGGTGCATTCCAAATGAAAATCATCACACTGGCGGGCATCTGTTGATTTTCTAAGCCAAAGTAAAGCTGTAACCATTGAAATTAATTAATAACGAATTAAAAAAATTAAGTAAGCCGAGATTCCAATTCATGTATATCCATGCAGAGGAAGCTCGACTTAAGGCCTACTTATTTTGAGCAATGTCTGATTCGTGCTTAAAATTTTAACGTTAGGCAATCAAAAAAGTACTCTTACGTCAATGGCACTCATTTCAAATGGTTGGAGCTTAGAATTTTTAACTTAGACCAAATATTGCTTAAACTAAGGGCGTTAAAGGTACATGTTCATTGCTATGATGATCAACCATATAACCCTCGACCATCCTCAAAACACGGATTACAGGCACCGAAAACTCCGCCTATAACGTCAAGGGAAAATGTTTGACCTCGGAAGAGAAAGTGCAAAAACAGAAGATGATCAAAAAAATAAAGAGCTTAATGATGGGCCCGAGATGTATAGCAGTGTGTCACTTGATGGAAGCAAAATCGGACAAGAAAGGGCCGGAGGAGCGCCGCCGACCGAGAAGTGAAGCAGTGTGTCAATGAACTCTGAGCACAAGGTGAACTTGAGGTCGGCCAAACTCTGACGAGCTCCCAGCGAGCACAGCTTGGGCTCTCGAACGAGAAAAGCTGAGTGTTTCCAGCCAGATTCGAACGGGATTATGTAGATGCAAAGTTTTGTGCACGCCTGAAACTATGCGTTGAGGAAGAAAGAGCTGTAGCGCATGATTCATCAAGTTTCGTTGATATTAGTGTGAATAATCTACGTGTAATAGGAAACGAGTGAAAAAACATGCTCGGGCTATGACGAGCAGTAGTGAATAAGCTATCGAGACGACAAAGTATGTTGGAAGATCTTTCTCTTACGTAATTGATTGAAAATGAACAGTTCCTCACAGTAACTTTTGCGACAAAATGGTGAAAAGTGCACAAGTTAATCAATCAAATTCGATGTGTCGGCAACAACTCGGAGACAACGTGGTCATAAAATTCTTCAGATACGAAAGAACAAATTCATCTTGAAAGTATAAAATGGAGGACCGTCCAACTCTTCCACGGAAGGTGAACCAAAGGTCAGCCGAAGAGAAACTACAGAAAGAGGAAAAAAACTCAAAAAATAATTCTCAGGGGAAGTGGCAGGCGCGACTTTTGGCAAGAGGTTCCCAGAAGCGGCGAGAACAGAGAAGGATCTTAATGCGACCACTAAGGAAGAAGTAAAGCAGTGTGCCACTGTGCGATGCAAGGTGAACCAAAGGCCGGGAAGGTGTGAGGTAGCGGTGTCAGCAGCAGGTCTAGCGGGAGTCGAAGTGGAGGTTGCTAACGGTCCCGGAGAGCGGTTGCGGCGCGGCTTCAGAGTCCGTTAGTCGCACAGCCCGCGGCAACCGCTTGCTTACGGTAGGCATAACGGTGGATGACGTCATGAACCTGCTGCCACTACGGAGCGCGATCAAGTCGGGATGGATTCCTGCTGGTGAAGTTCTTCGATGGTGGTGCCTGATACGAGTCAAGTCCAGCGATGTTCTTCGAGTTCGAAGTGAACATTGTGATGGTTGAGGTGATGTTTGTGGTGAAACAAGGGTTGTTCGATGAAAATGTATCTTCTTCTTGACTGCAGATCTATTCATAAAGCTTTTAGTAGCCAGACAAAAACTCGTTGGAATATTTCAGACGGTTGAAAAGTTCATCTTGAATTCCCAGTGAAGTGTTGAGGAGCTCTGGTTGCATTAGAAACTGCCCAAAAAGTTTCCATTACCTAAAATATTTCAACTAATCACGGTCCCCACGGGAATCGACATACGATGAGCGTATTTCTAGTTAGATTTCTGTGACGTTTTCGATGATTTCGCTCTTTTATTTCGTAAAGTTTCTGACTTTCGTTAAAGTATTACAATACATCAAGCAGATGTGTCATTATTTGCTGAGATCTGGATAGGTCCTTATTCTATCAACCGTATCTATGACTGACTCGAGTTTTTCTATGCTTTTTTAGCTTAGGCAGGTGGGAAAAGTTATGTTAATGAAGATATTCCGGCATTTTTTATGACCTCTGAGATTTTCTTGATATTGAAGATATAGGTCGCCGTGCTTTTGAGGTATTTTTTCAATACGTTTTGAATATTCACGATCTAAAATAGGAAAGTTAACAGCGATTATAGAAGTTCAACAGAGACAAAAGTTTTCGTCTTTCCTCATTAGAAAGTTAGCACTTTTCTGATCACACTTACTCATGCAAGTTAAGAGATTAGGAGCAGTTGATTTTGAAGTCGAATGACTCGAATCCTAGGAAACATTATTAAGGTGACAGGAGTTCCGGATGTTAAAAATATTTAGCCTCTGTAAGATTAGATTTTGTGAAATGAACTTCATCAGCCCCTCACGTTGCATATTTCCACTGTAAAGAACCTTTATTTATTCCAACACGTTTCACCGTTGGGTTTTAAATGCCTTACAACTACTGGTGCGGTGGGGATGTGAGTAACGTGTGGTTTAAACTTCCTTTTCCAAGGGAAGTACTCCGCAGTCACGTGAAAAGCCTCACCTGAGCCGAGGCTCGAACCCTGGTCCTTTCGGCTGTGAGGCCATCACGCTAACCACTACACCATGGAGCCCACAAAAAAGTCAGAAGTTGATGCGTCACTACAAAGGGTGTCTACTAACAGAACGAAATCGACTTTAAATACAAATAACCTCATGTGCGTATCTATGTTACATTGCTACAGTATCAAAATCAAGTCTAACGGCACTTGTATGTATTTCATTTGACAGAGTTCAACTGTTACACGGTTAATCAGTATCATAGACCTACAGGTCAAGTCGTGTATCTATGACACAATAGCCTTTTATCATATCTATCTACACAAGTATTCTCCGATCCCCTAAACAATATATCTCACAAAAAACTTGCATTTTTTCATATTTACTGTATTCGGTGTTTGGCTACTTTTGCAGTTATGTGGGTTACAATTTCAAAGCAATATTTAATACATTACTAAATACGGAAATGGGAAATCATTATCCCAAATACAGCACATTACATAAGAAGGTTCAATTGGTTCTGACTCATCCTATATAAAATTAGCGGCATTTAGCGTCAGTGAATGCACGCATGCTGACTCGGACGCCCTGCATGGAAGAAAAATGAGTCCTGCAACATGTGAGACGAGTTCGAGGAAATGTCGGTCCTGTGGTAACTGTTTCCCGTCGCCCGGACCCAGCAGGCCCGCAAATGGCGTCTCCAGAGCAGCCACAGGGTAGCCGCTGCGTCGGCAGCCGTCACTGCTGTTGCAGCTGTTACCAGGGCTGCAGCTGTTATCAATGCTGCTTTAACCAGTGCGGTAACTGATTCTAGTGCTGCAATTGTTAACCATGCTGCAGCTGTTACCAGTGCTGTAGCTGTTACCAGTGCTGTAGTTGTTACCAGTGCTGTAGTTGTTACCAGTGCTGTAGTTGTTACCAGTGCTGTAGCTGTTACCAGTGCTGTAGCTGTTACCAGTGCTGTAGCTGTTACCAGTACTGTAGCTGTTACCAGTACTGTATCTGTTACCAGTGCTGTAGTTGTTACCAGTACTGTAGCTGTTACCAGTACTGTAGCTGTTACCAGTGCTGTAGCTGTTACCAGTGCAGTAACTGTTACCAGTGCTGCAGCTGATGTCAGCGCTGCAGCTGATGCCTGCGCTGCACTTGTCTAACAAAGGAAGGATGCGTTACGCAGGGAACAGCGTATCGCCCTCTACGCGTGCGTAGAAACATTTCAAATTACGGAAAGAAGTAAAGCTCTGCCATAACGTGAGTGTGGGGGAGTTCACACACACGCTGCATACCGCCACACTCGGGCGAGTGTCAGGCAGCAGAAATCAGGGAAAAAGAGTTCGTAGTAAAAACAGCTGCGACGCTAGCTATTCCTCTGCTTTAGAGGTGTCTCCGGTCGTAGCCACGACACCGTTGGAGGCAGATTTCTTTACATGGCTGAAGAATCGAACACCGATCAGTTTTTTGAGTGGTTTCATACTGAGAATAAGGAGGGGACTGAGGGGGGGGGGATTCTCAGAATTTTTTTTTGTGAATTTTTCTACTCATTTATGCCATAAGAAGCGTCTCGATGGAATGTTAAGTTTTATGCTATAGGATAGTTTGCACAAACGATTCAGCATGTTTTACACAAAACACATTTTAACATACTCTACTCAGAAACTCGTAACCTAAATTCAGTATTTTAACATACCATGAAATGACGGGGACACATGGAACAAGCGTATTTCGATATTAGAAATTATCCTAACCTTCATCAGCCATCGTGCATTTCTTAAGACACAAGTCATTCACTAATGCATTCACAGCAAAAAAAACTTATTCCTCAAGAACTCCAGACGTGACGATACCAGGCAACTCCCACAGCCTCAGACTGTTAATCTTTCACGCGCGACACACGATTTCCTTCAACTTAGGGGTCTGACGAGTAAGACTTTCCAGGTATTTGACTTCAAGGTATTCAATCAAAAAGTATTTAACAATCAAAACATTCAATCAAAAAGTATTTGTCAATCAAGGCATACAATCATCAAGAAATTTACAGTTGTGGTATTGAATCACTGAGGTATTTGACAACCAAGGAATTCAACCACCACTATACATGGCAATCAGGATATTTGACCATTAAGATATCTCACTCTTAATATATTTGCCTCTACCAAGACCGGTCTGCAGAAAAAGACCATAAAGGTATTTGAATACCAAAGGATTCGACCACTAAAACATTTGATCACTAATACATTTGATGCACCTAAGACAAGTCTGCAGAGTGCAAACATCCACATATTTGAAGAGAACTTTCCAGCTCTTTTACGATTTTCTTTAAGGAAGACGGGTAAAAGTCGGAGCTAACGGTGCCTGCCCTTCCCTGCTTTGCTGGGCGGCCAGGCACGGTACCTGCCCTTCCCTGCTTTGCTGGGCGGCCAGGCACGGTGCCTGCCCTTCCCTGCTTTGCTGGGCGGCCAGGCACGGTGATGAGCAGCGATGATTGGGGCAATCGCGTGGCCCCTTACGGTCAGCCCTGTAGGGACTAGGACTTTTCATTCCCGGTCATGTTTCCAAGAGCTCATGCTAGGCATAAAAAGAATAAAAAGCCAGGAGTAACGAATGGTCAGAGCGGAGGTTTTTGTGAATTTGAACTGTAAATTAATAACGCGGAAATATACTATGAAATCGGCAAGTCATGTTTTCGCAGGTGAATTGCTGGTCAATGCAAGTGTCTGCCTTTTTATAACTGGTTGTTAAATGGGTTAAAAACGACATGTGATCGCACGATCCGTTCGTTCGTATTTACATATAATTCTCTTACTTCTGTTGTTCTATTACGATCTAAACAAATAATTTTCAGTCATAAAGTCTCTCTTCCACCTCAGTTTCTTCGATAAAAGTCACAATACAAGGCCCAACCGAGAGATACTTCGTCGGAAAGTAACCTGAGAAAAACCTTTGGGTTTTCGCACTAAAGGAGATCACGCCAACGATCCATCGGAACATCGAGGGCTCACATGAGAACTCTCACAACAAAGCTTCTTGACATAAGCATATTTTCATGGACTCTAGTCAAATTAAATCATTGAAATGCATTTATTTAGTATAATTTATGCAACATAAACGGGATTGCAATGGCAATTTGTTGACACTTTTTTCCTTGCAGCTCGCCGGAGCAACAAATGTAAGTACATCATGTATTGTACGTAAGAAACTTAGTTCGGAATGAGCGATCTTTTCTTCCTGCATGTGTTTGTTTATTCCTTTATTCGATTTTTCCAGAAGACGGCAATCGGAGGTCGAACATTTCTAACAATTTTTTTTCAGGAAAATAGGCGTCTCAAAACCCAAGAAACGTGAATTTTGTTCATAAATCAAAACCAGGGAAAGGTCTATTCTCGTTTCAATAAGAGAGACTGAGGGTTTCTTCGTAAAGATAGTAGTCACCTAAAATAGATACTTTTTATATTTATTTTGCAACTCGTGAGCTTTTAAAGAAACTTATTGGGTATTTAAATATTACTTCCATTCGGAGGATGTAAATACTTAATTTCTTCCCAACTATGTACTTGTATGCAGAGTATTTTCTCATGGGATTTAATCGGTAAAGTAATTATTTAATTAACGATATAGTTTCCTGAAACAAAATGAAATGAAACGTTCGCACAACTGTGATAACAAACATCATGATTCAATTTAACGTGAATTTAAAAAGATCCAAATAGGAGACCGGGGGTCCGGAAAAAATTTGTAGATATTCCAAAAGAGGAGGACCATTGAAGAGTGACCTTTTTAATTCATTTTCTTAGCACTAGAAGAATAGGGCTACTAGCGACTTTTCATTTTCTTACGTTACATAACTGCGAAAAGGCTTCAAAGAAAAATGCACCATACACATCACATGAGATTTTTTTGGGGAAGAAAACAGTTTTGTGAAGGTATTTTCCTCAGTTATTTTACTTCTAAAGTGTATGCAGTCGTCACCTACTTGGAGTGTCAGAAAGCGCCAACCAACAATGCCGATCTGACTGACCTAGCGGTACCGAACCAGACGCTCGCTCCCTTAATTAACCAGAACGCGAGAGCACCTCACCTAAATGACGCCACTGTGATGAGTACAAAAGCACTTGCAAAGGCCTCAGAAGTGAACAGACCTCCGTGCGTTCTGTTCACACGCTCCTCAGCAGCACGTCAGGAAATGTTCACGGCCTGCGCCAGGGCTAGCACGCTCCTTCACACAGAGCCGTGATAACCACACTAACTAGAGCAGCTAACTTCAATCTACGATCACAGAATTCAAACCCCCTGATGACATGAAGAAAAAATAAATTTATTCACGTTTAGTAAGGAGATCATTATCCGATCAATTTCATCCACCTCTTCCTCTCCGTGGTTGGAGGGGGAGTGTACGTTACAAAAAATTAAAATTTTTGGTTTATGGAAATCTTCGGTCTAGGTACGGATACTGCATGCCTTCAGGGTACTCAGCGCGTTGCAGTCCAGCTTTTGACTTTTTTCCATCGGCTGATTTATTTTTCAGAGAGGGCAACATGGGTAAACAGGGCCAGAGCTGTTTCATGCGCTACTGTATAGTCAAAAAATGACCAAACGCCTGTACCGACAGAACGGTGGAAGTTTAATCCTCCGTAAAAAACTGTCCTTTTCATTGATAAGAAAACGTCAGGAGATTTTATCATTGTTCAATGGAGGAACGTGAGGCGGGGCTGTAGTGAATAAAATCAGGTCCAAATCTCCGCCCAGACTGATGCGGGTAAATCGTATCGATGCCGTTGCACTGATGGCACAGGAAGCACTGGTACCTCCTGTAGCACCCCCGCCTATACATAGATCCAGTAGTTCCCGGCACCTCAATTACTGAGCACATTGTTAAAAAATGAAAGCTAATAATAGCGCACAGTCCGACGGTTAAATGAAATAGGATTATGCAATAAAATCGAAAAAAGAAGCTCCAAGATGGGATCACAGTCGGTGCATTAGTAAGAAAAGGGGTTCCTGAATGCCTAGAGGATTTAATTCTCATATGGTACCAGATTAATTTAAAAATCCTTCACCTCATCAAAATAACGTTTGCGCATACGAACATTCTCTGATATGCATCAACGAGCTTACCTGCCGGGCGTTGAAGTCTCTCAGCTAAACGTTGTTTAAGATGGAATGAAAGTGTCTGTGTACGTAACACATTTTAGGAATGATGTGAAAGTGTCCGTATACATGATACATTTTTGAAATGATATGATCTTATCATCCATGTCAGATGACGTGATGCATTTTTGTGACAAATAGTCCGATAGTATGATAGTAATCGTATACACTAATAGAAGCACCCTGCCAAAATTGGCGGGTCAAATGCTGTTAAATTCTTAAGGTGTCCTCTTACTTGCAGTAACTCTGGCATGAAACTATTTTATTTTCAGTATCACTGATACGGACTGCCTTATCGGACAGTCTAACTATTAGTTTAGGAATACGGACCCGGGAATTTTCTCTTCTCTAAATCGTTAAGAGCGTGACAGGGACAGACCAACCAAGCAACCGCTGTGTATTGGTACGTAGAACAAATTATACATTTTAGGGATGCTGAATGTCCGATTACATGATGCATTTTTGGAACGATGGAAGAGACCTCGTATAGACATACATTTCTTAAATGATCGAAAGATTTAAGTTTTAATTCCTGTTCCACATGACTGACAAATCCCCTTCCTTGGATTTGAAGACCTCGTTCAACAGATATCTCGCCAAACAGCACTTTCATAACAATTTTGTGATCAGATTCTGCTCATTTCATTCATTAAAAAGCAGATGCTGCAAAAAATAACGAATGGCACGCCCGAAAATATTTGCTTCATACTCTCGATTTTGAGGGCGGAATGCTAGCGATACATTTCTTATAATAATTGAAAATTTCGAACAATCCTAATTCTAACGCGTGCTGTGCGAGCGAAGCTTCAATGAAGTGTCCCATAAAGGGTCTCGAATTAGAAATTTCGAGGAGTAAATACTCCTAAATGTATGCAGACTCAGTATATGCAGACTCAGTGTATGCAGACTCAGTGTATGCAGACCCAGTGTATGGCAGACTCAGTGTATGCAGACTCAGTGTATGCAGACTCAAAGTATGCAGACTCAGTGTATCCAGACTCAGTGTATCCAGACTCAGTGTATGCAGACTCAGTGTATGCAGACACAGTGTATGCAGACTCAGTGTATGCAGACTCAGTGTATGCAGACTCAGTG
Source organism: Orchestia grillus (assembly GCA_014899125.1). Classification (NCBI taxonomy): domain Eukaryota; kingdom Metazoa; phylum Arthropoda; class Malacostraca; order Amphipoda; family Talitridae; genus Orchestia; species Orchestia grillus. Next base: position 64,829 of record VOMN01064929.1, read on the forward strand.
CATGCAGACTCAGTTTATGCTGACTCAGTGTATGCAGACTCAGTGTATGCAAACCCAGTGTATGCAAACCCAGTGTATGCAGACTCAATGCAGGCGGACAAACTCGTATATATTATACTATAGCATTGTGTGCGTATCTGAACAATAAAGATAATTCAGTATAAATAAGTACAATAACACCACGGAAATAGAATTCATTACAGCTACCCACATTTCAAATTCGACCCCCTGTGTGGAACACCCTGTAGCGCGTCAACGCAGATCGGGAGCATTTTAACGCATTATTTTACGGGCGACAGCAGCCCACGATGTACCTTCAAGAATCGGCGTAAATATATTCAGTAACGTCTACTGAAAGCTAATGCAGTCCAAACGATGGCTCCAGAGATCAACATCAACAACAAAAGCAAATTCTTCGAGAAAAAATCTCTGTGCTGTCACAAAACGATAGGATTGAACTGTTTTTACCGAATGACACCTCTTTGATGGCTGTTTTTAGTGTTCATTGCCAGAGTCAAGGTTTTTTACAAACAAAAAAATCTGACAGAATTTTCTTTTGTGTGTGAATTCTGTGACCAATTATTTTTACGAAATTCTGTAGAAAATAGCTTAAGTTTTTACAGATTCATGTCATTGATGATGAGTCAAGTGTCCCGAAACGTTTGCTTTTTACGTGTAGGGAAGTTAATTTTAATATATGACTTCTTTTGGTGCGGCCCTCTTTACCCTAAATTTTAGCTCGAAACTTCAACTTCTAATATTCCTGACGCAAGAAATGATCATCTACCTGAGAAGTGAGAGTCTACAAATAGATTAAAGCACCTGCAACTTACAATTGAGAGAAGCAAACCATCTGGAATATGCTTGTTGAAAGCACTTTATTCACCAAACACCTCATTTTTTCAAAAAAATGAGCTTCTCCATTGAGTTGAAAACTGTCTAGTTAACAAAAAATATTCTTGATACTAGAATCTTTATTTTTGACAAAAATGCTCTGGATACAAATGGTTTGAAATTTGTAGGGCACAAACCAAGCCGCGTGTCACCCTTATCTGCGTTATCGCAGGGCTGGTATTACTCACAAGCGGAGTGCTGTGTGAATCATGTGGTCTTAGGGCACAGTCCTGCACCTTGCAAGGTGTTGGAGGCGAGTGTACTATGACCTAGTTACTCGGTGCTCAAAGCATCGTCAAATGCCACGATCTAGTCATTCAGTACTCAACGCGACGTAAAATATCATGAGCTAGTCATTCAGTACTCAAAGCGTCGTCAAATATCATGATCTAGTCATTCAGCACTCAAAGCGTCGTCAAATGCCACGATCTAGTCATTCAGTACCCATAGCGTCGTCAAATATCATGATCTAGTCATTCAGTACTCAAAGATTCGTAAAATATTATGATCTAGTGATTCAGTACTTAAAGCATCGTAAAATATGTCATGATCTAGTCATTTAGCACTCAAAGCATCGTGAAGTCCTATCTCTTATTCATTCAGCACTGAGGCAATCGTAAAATGTCAGGAGCCATTCATTTAAAATCCCTCATTCAAACGCAAGACACTTAGACCTAGTCATACAGCACTTAGTAAATCGCTTAAAACAATGACTTATTGGTTCAGAACCTCGAGAGGGATCGTAAAATACCTCGGCATAGTCATTCAAAAGCTATAAATAACTGCAAAAAAAACATGGATTAGTCACTTAAAAGAAATAAAATAACAGTTAAAACCTACGAATTCGTCATTCAGAAGTAATCAATTACGCGTAAAATACCATAACCTAGTCAACCAGCAACAATAAAAAATAAAATACCAAGACTTCGTCATCCCGAAGCAATGGAAAACGTATAATACCAAGAACTAGTCATCCAGAAGCAATAAAAAACGTATAATAATGAAGTAGTCATCCAGAGGCAATAAAAAACGTATAATACCATAACCTAGTCGTCCAGAGGCAATAAAAAACGTATAATACCATAACCTAGTCATCCAAAGGCAATAAAAAACGTATAATACCATGACCTACTCATCCAGAAGCTCTCAAGGAAAAGTCAAATTTAACTACACAAAGCTTGTTGTGCTAACGCAATGCAGGAAAAAAAGGAATGAGCCAAAAAAAGTTTGTACTTAGCAAAGACCTCTAAAAATATGAATACAGGAAAGCTTCGCTCGCTTAGAAAACGTCAGGCTGCAGACTTGCTCTGGGATACGAGATTTTGCAGGTTCAAAATATGAAAATAAATCAAAAGCCACAAAACGAGGCATCAATGCATACGAAAATGCGCAACTCTAAACGATAGCCTCGTGAAGATCCCGAGCGCTATTTAGAAAATTTGCATGCCCAGACCGCCGCCAAATATAATACAGGAGTTGCTTTTGAATATTTACGGCTTTTGTAGCAACACATGTGAGGAAGGTGGTAGAGAGGGGAGGGGGAAGCAGGGAGGAACCCCCAGCCCCTAACCACGCTTGCTAAAGTTAAAATCTTGTTTTTGAACTTAAAGGATCGCCGTTGAAATTGACTTATTCAGCATTAAAATTACAATCTTGCATAGTGACATTTCTGAGCATTAAATTTGGCAGCCTTGTATTCGTAGTGGACTTTTTGAGCGTTAAAATTGGCAACCCTGCAGTGGACTTTTGAGTATGAAATTTGGCTAATTTGTTGTTCACTATTTTAGTAATAAAATAGGCAACCTTATACGTTGTTAAATTTCGGAGTATTAGATCTGGCTCGCGTATGGTTGACTTCAAGGTATCATTAACGACAGCTTGCTGTCAACTTCTTGCTCATTGGAATAAGGTTCCTTATCGCTAATTCATTCGAGCTACCAAATTGATCACGTTGATTTTGCCACAACGCACGTTGCCACTGACAACACGGAGGTTCGGTTTTTGAAGACTGCAGTCGAAAACGTTACAGTTTGTTTTTTGAAAAATTCAAGTCTTATCGAAGAGTTAAGCAAGAAATTCTTTTAACACTCAGTGAAAATTTTTGAGTTAAAGGTGATCACATCATGAGTAATAGGAAAAAGATGTTTGAAGATGGTGAAGGCGAAAGATTTTTACAGAAATGACAATAGTAATGAAAAAGGTTTGTACATAGATGACAAAGGTCATAGGAAAGGTTTGTATATAGATGACAAAGATAATAGGAAAGGTTTATACATAGATGACGAAGTTAATTGGAAAGGTTCAAACATAGATGGCAAAGGTTGTAAAAAAGGTTTGTAGACGAAAAAAGATGTACGAAAAATTTTTGTGGACTCCCAAAAGTCATGGTAACGATAACCCTAAATCATCGGTTACTGAAACGCCTTCAACTTCAAAAACAACCTCAAAAAATACGTCTTTTTCAACGGTGATATAAAAAGTATACTAACAATTTAAAACTAAAGACTCACATAATTTCGTACCCAATCCTTTTTCCTAGAACACGAATTTCAAAATCTCCTTTCAAACGAATGTTTTTCTCACAAAAAGCTAAATGCAGCCTTACTGCATATGGGCTATGGCTCATTTTCCGTACGAAATTAAAAGCAAGCTTATCGTTTAAATAATTTGGTCGGTAAGAATTAATGAGAGAGGAGGTATGACCTCACGTTGTCGAAGTTGTACAGGAGCTCGATATTAGCTGACGCTAATACGTCTAAACCAAGTCCTGGTTGCGCTTCAGTTGACGCTCTGCGCAATCATGAGATTCTGACCGTCCATAGAATTGAGAAGAACCTTTTTTTTCTCGCGTCGTCTAGGTCTACAGTTGAGAATAATGCTTTCACAGTTAACGACAAAGAGCCAAAATTGATTCGTTTTGGGTTAAATTTCGAATATTTCTTCTTTATATTTATCATTTTTTCTTACGGTAGTCGATTAAGATACTGGAAAGACATAAAGACATATATATATATAACTGCAAAAATTCATTGCGGAACGAATGATTCATTCCTTGTTGTAGGTGCCGTTAAACTCCAGGCACATAATTAGACCACTAACCACATCCCATGCTTCAAAACTCATGCTTCAAGTTACAGCGCTGCCAAAAAAAATACGCACGCTCAAAATGCAAGCAGATAAATGCACAATTCAAAGATAATATGAGCCAATCACAGCCCGATCTGCGATGGTAATCAGCAAATAACAAAGGAGCGAACACGAGTTCTGTGAACGCATGGTACCTGCAAATAGGCAGCAATCGCAAGAAGACCATCGCATAGGCATTTCGATGACTGGATTATAGGCTTCATAGACAGTAGCTTGACACGTGAGCAGGCTTCCTCCTCGTAGAACTTTGTGAAGAATTTGATCGCTTCTCGAAATGGAGTTTGCGATGAGAGGTTTTGTGTCTAGCAAGATACGGAGATTTTTCTATACCTTGAGTGGCGCACGGCCGATGCGAACTCTATTTTACTAGCTGGGAATGTTTGATGGAGCGATTACACGTGTGTGAATTTCAGTTGATATTTCAGGGCTGCTCCCGTGTCTCTACGAACGTCATACGGCTTCTGAGGTCATGGATTCCAGACGCATGGCATGATTATGGTGGCACATGACGGCAGCATGACACTGGAAAATTTTTACGATAACGCAAAATAATTTGCTTTCAGTTTGTTTTTGTAATACTACGCATATTCCTACCTAAAATCTCCGTGGACAGAAAAAACACTGTGTGCTCCCGCACATATTAGCCGTTTCTATGCATAGTTTCTACATTAGCATGACTGACTGACTCATTCAACATCGCATTGCATCATTTCAAGGAAGAAATTGAGAGAAAAATCAACATTTTCCAGTACCACATTTTTAGCGAACACTAAGCACACCAATAAAAAGTTGTTTCTTAATTTTTTAAAAAAATAAAATTGCGTTTTTACCGACTTAGCTGCAGGTGGGTTGCTTTAATAAAAAAAGCACACCTTCGACTTGATTTGGGCCCCTTGCCCGGGCCACACTGATGTGCCGCTTCGATAATAAATATAGCCTAAGCTGAGCTCCAAATTTCAAGATTAATTTTAATGGAGGGTTTTAAAAAATTCATCATTTATTTCAAAAAAATTCAAGAGGTCGATTCTGTTAACCAAGTTTGATGAAAATTTCCTTAGGCCAAGTTTCTGAATTTCGCGAATCGAAATTATTTTATACCTCCAATACAAGGCATACATCGAATTTTTTAAAATTTACCTGGGGCTCATACTCTAACACGACACTCGGTGCTCCCATAATTACGGCTTGTGCGCTTGCAAATGTGTGCTGCAGAGCCCCAGTAATTGAGGTAGAAGTTTATTTTTGACTACATTTTTAGTTTTTAAGATCTGGTAAAATTCAATGTTCCGTAGCAGTTTTATCTTAGTGAACAAGATGAATTTGAGGTACATCTCTAACCTAAGCTCTACGTTTGACTCTTTGGGACGAGACCCAGTTCCTGCCAGCGTCTCATAAATGAGACACAAAAATCGTTGTACTTTCGCATTTGAGAGAATAAATCATCCACCTTCTCTTTGCCTTGCACCACGCTCATATGTGTACAGTGCCCGGACCTGAGTGTTTGCACGAGTCTATTTTGGATGTATTTTGAAAATCTCGAACTTCTGTCAAGAGTAATAAGATAATAAGTACAGGTACTTCAGAGAACAGACCAGATTACTTGAACAGAACATCACAAAATTTATTAACGACTAGAAAATCAATTTAACAAAAAATGTAAGGGAAGTAGTGGGCCAAAATTAAAAACAAGGCTAAAGTACCTAGTAGGGTAAACTATATTCACAATAACAGCATGGAGATGATTATTGTAACTAGAAACTAACTTTCAAAAATTCTTTTGTTGTATCTCGTTCCATTCTTGCAGGCAGATGATCTTCAAACCGCATGTTTTTGGACTGCTGCGCACAGGAATTTTGAATATTCTCCACAAATTTCAAATGGGATTGAGGTCAGGCGATTCTGTAGACCACGGAAGGGCACTTATTTTATTAATTGCGAGCCATTTTTCTGTTACTTTCATAATAACACATTTAGAGTCACAGCCTCGCTGCAAGGTCCACTTGAGCCGGTCACCGAATTTTCTTGCGCTAGGAAGCAGTTTCTGTACCAGTAACTACCGGTACTTGGAACTATCCATTTTCCATCAATGATGTGGAGTTCCCCCACACCATAGACTGTAAAACAACCCCATGATGCTGTCTCCTCCATGCTTGACGAGAAGGGTGGGGTTCTTGGGGTCATAGGCTGTTTTCCTTCAAACATGATGAGCGTCGTTTGGCAGAGATGTTTAGTTTCGCTTTCATCGGACCACACAACCCGTTTTCAAAACTTAATTCTTTTATCAAGATCATCTTTTGTAAATGGTAAACGGTTCTTCACATGTTTTGTTGTAAAAAGAGCAGTTCTGCGTTGAGCATGTAGACCACTTCGATGCAATTCTCTAGCACCCGTTTTCCGAGTGACGTGAACTCCTGGTAACTCCAGTCCTTTCTGTAGGCATGTACGGGTTGTCATGGGCTCATTGGTCACCTTACGCAGCACATAGCGTCGAGAGCGGCCCGTGATCTTGCGAGCAGCTCCGACTCTTGGCACAGTGGAGATTGCCCCAGTCTTTTGACGCTTCCTAATTATTGCACCAACAGTTCAATATAGATCCACAATACGTCCAACAATTTGCCTGAACGTTAATCTTTCATTACGAAGTTCAACTATGAGCTCTCGAATAGCTTTTGTAATTTCTTAGACTTTCGGCACTGTATTCACTGAGCATCCATTTTCAACAAAATCTGGAGAGGTAATGATTGTGCCGATCGAACTTTGTTTTCATTACATGTGTTTCTGGAAGTTTCTGGAAGCTTCATAGAAAAATTTATCAAGGCACTCAAATTGTGTGATAAAAGAATGATTTAACATTATATCGATTTCGCTAAATAATTTTGTTCCATAAATTTCTTGCTGAATTGATTTCTTGATAGTCAATAAATTTTGTTCTGTTCCATTTAAAAATTGTGCTAAATATATGTTCTTTGAATTACTCGTATTCTATTCCCAAAAGCAGACCTCAAAATTTTCGAAATACATCAAAAGCAGAATTGTACAAAAACATTTGCGCAGGCACTCCACGTACAATACAACCCTATTATTTGTATTTTACGTAACGATTTTTTGCATTTTTTATCCGACAGAATAACAGCGGCTAATTGGTTAATTTTGGTTTAAAATATTCATTATGAGGGACGCCAATTTTGCTCGTGGTCTTAAGAAGAACACAATCAGACTTTGGGGCAAAATATGTACAGAGTTGCGAAAATTACGGGGAAAGAATACTAAATGATAACAACCACGTATCACTCAGAAGTCAAAAAGTGAATCAACATAGAAAAGAATAATGACTAGCTGTCTCTACGTAAATGTACTAGAGAAAAGTTTAAAGGTAAACTTTGGAACAATGAACATTAGAGGATGCGCTGCCATGATTCACATCAATACTTGGAGAGGAATTCAAAGTTGGAACTTGAAGGCGACTACGTACGAGAACAGCATTGCACGTGTCTGTGTTTTCTAGGACGGCCATAGGATTCGCAACCAACCGCATGAGGAACTCAATCAATAAACTTGTGTAAGAGCAAGTAAACTGTTACGCAAACAGACTGTGAATTAAAAAGAATTTCAAAGACTTTCATGCAATTGCCTGACTCATTCGGTGATGCAAAATGAAATTGACAAAAAATTAAAGATTAAAACTTCAGACTAATGAACAGGCCGACCACTCGAGATTCTAACAACGACGAGTTCATTGAATACTCATGCAAAATACGTGCAGATTAAATTGAACAAATCCAAGTTCATAATTTAAAGCACAGCGTTTGAAAATAATACATGAGAATAAATACAAACATTTCACATCGTCCAGAACGCGTTGTGCACATAACTATGCATCTATATACTGTATATGTGGAACATATCTCTGAAAAGTCGCAGGAAAACTGTAAGACTGACGCACATTTCCGGTTCTGAAAAAACATGAAAATTTCAGACGGAACTGTCAGCATCGGCTTCCTCACCTTACTCAAAAATTGAACTGCTCTCAACTAAACTGCAGGCTAAATTCAGTCGAAGATCTTTCTTTTGTTGGAAATCTAGGCACGTAGTTCGATCTGAGGTAATATTTACTTCCCAAGATAGTAACGTACCATGGTCTCACAAAGTACATACATCTTAAGGTGTAACTATGAGGGCAAAATATATGAAACGCAAAAATAAACATACAGCCGATGAAGATGACGAGAACAAAATTAGAAAGTGAAATACAAAACTATGTCTTGGACGCAATAACTCCGCAGTACTTTGGCGCTCATCTCGATCATTTTTTCCAAAGTTATCAATAGTGAATCGGTTGCTGCATCGTAATACATTTGTGCTAACCTGCACCACACTTTGGAACACAACACTTTTCGTTTCGCTAAGAAATTTGACTAAAATTATTTGAAGAAAAGCGAAAAAGTGCCACTCAAATTTTAGGCAAGCTCATTCTTTCTTTGGATTAATTTTCACGAAGATTTTAGAACGGATTAAATCTCCATGAAACATCAACTAAATTTTGAATGAGACGTCGCTTGCAAAAAAAATTCACATCCCCTGCAAAAAAGAAAGATATCAAATCATTGCCCTAAATTCAAAGTTGCTGTGCTACGCAGACTCGAAGATCACGTGCCGTTCGCAGATATGCATCGCGCAGTCACGTTCAAGCGCTCGAACAGAAGACGTTTATTGTAAGAAACAGACATCGAGCAGCAGTGTGAACGCTCAGCCTATCAGAATATGTTACTAAAAACGTATCTATGCACTGCTACCTAGCTGTTGAAAGCAGAGGCCTTTCCAGGGATTGCGGTCAAATGAGTTGAAATTATTCTGCTGCAACACAAAAGTGTGAACACATACACACACTGGAATCGTGAGCACGTGTTGCGATAGCTTAATCGCTCATAAAGTGTTTCTAAACTCGCCTTAATTTATTTTCTGTGTTCATAAAGGACACCCTTAGCACATGTACATACATGTTACCCAATTTTGACGAAATTAAAATTTGCGGTATAATAAAGGATTTATGATTGATCAATCAGAGTGTGGTAGCATATTATTGCGGCATCTTGTATTTATTTCCCCTGTTAATCAAAAAACAAAATGCTGAGTGTTTTAAAAGTGACCAGACTCAAACAGATGAATTTGAGAGCCTGACTTAAGAATCATAAGACAAAATACAACGAAGGATCGAAATGGGATAGACAAAAATATAATTACACTGTGGAAGGAGAAGAGTTCAACAAACAAAACATTGCTCAAAAGAAACACGAAGCTTCAATGGTTATTAAAATATACGAACTTGGGTTCCTAGTTTTAGGAGAGGGACTCACCCTGAGACGAAGTGGGGAGTGATTCCTACGCAAATTTTCGGGATGAACGTTAGTGAACAAAAATATGCTTCGGCAGCATGATAAATAATTGATAAAGTACATGGAGCCGAAGTAATTCATTCGCTCCCAAGAAATTCCTATAGCATTGCTAGTTGTCAGGTCATCTCTCTTTTAAATTTGCTTGTCTTGGGCTAAATGGGTGGATTTTTTCTCTTTTTCTTCTTAGCGATAAATTTTTTCCATACGAATGGATTTATGCCAATAAAGATTTTTTCTATAAAGTGATGATTTTTCTCTCTCTATTGAAATGAATTTTTCTCCATAGGGATATTTTTTCTGGATAAGCATAAATTTTCACAAATAGGGACGGATCATTTCTCCAAAGTAATGGATTTTTCACCGAGTTAACATTAACAGACATGACCAGGTGAACAACGTGTGCAATGGCACCTCTAATTTGTGGTATTCCATACATATTGAAAAGAATTGAGGTTACTCTCGGCGTACGACTGGTGCATCCCAACCCAGTCTATTAAGCGTTGGAGCTAATAAATGCAATCGTCTCGAAAAAACAATCCAGAAATTTTTTATCGGAGTCCATGTAGGATGTGTGGTGCATTTGACCTTCGTAATCCACGAGTCTTTAATTCACGAAAACCTGAATACTCGGGAGTTGGTTGAGACCAGAGATAGTTATTCAGGAATTTTTGTCCTGCATCACCAATTCATGAAAGTCTCAAATCGCACAAGATTTCTAATTGACTTGGAATTGACTTTAACAGTCCGGGAATGAAGGCGCTCTGCTGTCACAGATTTCTGCCCTTCACGCCCCACTGTGACTCTCAAATCACACGTGAAACTAAATCTTTATTTACTTCCATCTGTTACACTTAACTCATTCACGGCTTTTCCATGGAAACATGCAAACACGACACTCAAAATGCTGATTTACACAGAGAATTTTATTCAAGGTGCACTCAAAATCAGTAAATGGAGCAAGTAAAAAAATGTCGAATTCCCTTGGCTAGACCCGAATTGTCGCACCTTCTGCAGCAACGCATGTCATCAGGTACGTGAAAATCTTTGTGAAAATAGCATTAATTTTGTCAAAATTCCAAAATCACACTTGTGAAAATCGTGCCCTCATTTACTTGTGAAAATTGAGCACTCATTTACTTGTGCAAATCATGCACTCATTCATTGGTGAAAATCACGAGTAAATTAAATACATGTCATCAGATACGTAACAATCACAAATAGATTGAAAGTGTAGATTAAGTCCTATGGAAATGATGAAATATTTTTCGAGCAGAAGAGAATTTGGAGTTCTGTATAGAAATGAAGGCGGCACTCAGGAGCTGGGGAGCGACCTGTTACGGTAATGGAGAAAGTTGGACTCATATGAAGTGAGTTGTATCTATTCCGGAGGTATCTCCAACTGTGAATCAAATTCTTGATAGTTAACGGAACTCCTAAATTCATGATGCTAGACCAATTTCCAGGAGGAGAAATATGCATACAAATTTTACCATTTACGAATCAACACCAATAATAGATGAATTTTATATGAATGAAGGTGAATATTTCTATTTACGAAGCCACACCATCAGTATGTTAAAGTTACACGACTTAATATAATATTATTTTTGTCAACATAGGAGGTCACGGAAATTGCCAGCAATAACTTTTATAATATAGAAGGCTACGAAAAAACAAGTATCATAATAACTTTTGCAATATAGGAGGCTACACAAGTTGCAAGTAATACCTCTTACAACTTAGAAAGCCTCGTAGATTGCAAGCAATAACTTTGACAATTTTGCAAGCCAAGCAAATTGCAAGTATCAACTTTTACAATTTAGGAAGCCACGCAATCTGCAAGTATGTGCTACAGGGAATTCAGCGTTTCTTACCTTTTATGGAGTTACATTTTTTGTCTGCGACGGACTGGATTCTGGAAGTGGGAGTAGGTGTTGAGCTGGTCGGCGTGGTGGTGTCGGCCATGTCCCGGTCCCGGTCCCGGTCTCGGTCCTCATTAATGCCCGCTAAAATTTCATTTAAAAGATCTCTGTCAGCCTTACGTTCGAGGAGACCCATTTTTGAGCCTGATATACTGGGGATATTTTGTAGAGAGGACATGGTTGAGGCACTTCGGTCAGACGATATTTCATCCAAAGTAAAGTCTTCGCACGACTCCAAAAATGATCTATTGGTTTCGAATGCTGCTGGGCAGTCGCGATTATTGTTAGAGGAATGAGGTTGTTGAAGATGTGGAGATCTTTCTGACTGGTTTTGATTGGAGCTCGCACAACTTAAAGGGGGCGACGTGAGGTTAGGAATGCTGCTAATATTAAGTAACGTACTGCCGTTATTGGATGAGGAATTCCCTCCAGGGAAGCCTAAAATGTTTGGGGTTGTGGTCGACAGTTGGGACTCTTGTTGCTGTTTGAACTGTGAGGGATTAGACGGACTGAGATGGGTGATGCCCATCATATCATCTTCTCTGTTGTTAGACGAGTCTCCCATGCTACTAGTCCCATCCTGTATGCTGCTCTGTAGCAGACCGCCTACCCTCAACAGCCCTGAGGTGTCCAAGTCCAGCGTAGAGTCGTCCATTCTTTCACACTATATTGATGATGATCCTTTTGACTGTACAGTTAAAGTTACACTGTACACACCCAAGGAAAAAGGTCAAGCAAGCGTGAACGGGTATTTGTCGAGCTAGAAGATATTTTCAAAATTGCAGATGACACTGATAGAGCAATGCCTCTGAATAGAGAATATATACTTTTTCTTTACAAACTATCAAACAAGAAAGAGGAGGAGATAACTTTTTCCGACAGAGAATACGTCTTAGATACTTGCAACGAGAAAGTTAAATTGTGCTCAAGAAATATATTGCCTAAAAACACACAAACGTAGTCCAACGACAGCTCTTGGGCACAGAAGCTTGATGGTGCCACGTACTGCATAACACTGCACAGCATACGCATCAGTCAGCTATCTACACGCATTTACAGATAGGATGGCGATCCAAACTTCAAGTGATCATTGGAGTCGGGGATTTCAACGCGTCTGGGAGTGGTCAGAAACTTGACAGATCTTCTTCGGCCGAGAACATGAGCGGTTGGTAGAGGGAGAGGAGATCGGCTATTTCAGCCTGAGCTGTTGGTCTTGAAATGAGTGTGAAATCGAATTTACGTAACGACTCTTGGTAGCTTGCTGCCTGCACGTGAATCTTCCGGGCAGGTTAATTAACCTGTTCTCCGGTGTGTTGCGCGTGCAGGTCTGTTCTGGAACACCAGTCACCGAATATATCGAGTCGTACGCTGAGTTGACACGGGTTGCAGAGTTCGACGCACTCGATGTAAGATGTTTTACGGATTTTGCACTCAGTAAGTTTTGTTGTATTCTGCGCAACCGTTGTTGAAAATTTAAACTAATCAACAAAGAAGAAGAGGTAATATTTGGCCAACGAGAACAGATCGATAACCAAATAACGGTAATGCCAATCAAGAAGCACCTTAGAAAACGTCTCCAAATTTTCCGGACGACTGAGCGTGCGTTGAGATCACGAAGCACCGGAGAACTTGAACAAATTTTTCACGCTAACGTAAACAAGAAGAACAAAACAAGAGAACACCGTCACTGAACAAGTAGCAACAAATGATATATCTTAAGTTCCATTGCTGCTCATCACAGCGCCGCATGTCACGAGGGAGAGAATGTCGGGCGAGGGAGAACCAAGTCACATCGCGAGATCGCAACAAAATTGCTAAAGTTAATATTGCAAAAATTCCCTCAAAAACTCCTGCAAGAGAAGGAAACACATCACAGACAGGGGCATAAAATTGAAAATAAAAATTAGCAAGAGATGCGGTCAGTGTTTGATGCAAGTGAGCTGTCGGGCGGAGAGGCAGCCGCTGTGTGCACGCCAGAACCCTTACTTGATAGCAAGTCTTCCTGCGATACTGGTTACTGGACAAGTTACTGGTTACTGGACAAGATACCCTTTACGGGACAAGTTACCCGTTACTGGACAAGTTACGGGTTACCGGCCAAGTTAAAGGATACTTGACAAATTACTGCTTACTTGGCAAGTTACTGATTACTTGACGAGTTACTAGTTACTAGACTTGTTACTGGTTAAATGACGAGTTACTGGTTATTTGACGAGTTGCTGGTTACTAGACGAGTAACCGATTACTGGACAAGTTACCAGTTACTCGAAAATATACTAGGGACTTGACAAGTTACCATTTACTTGACAAGTTGCCAGTGACTCGACAAGTTACCAGTGACGTGACAAGTTACCAGTGACTTGACAATTCACCAGTTACTTAACAAGTTGCCACTTGCTTGGCAAGTTACCAGTTACTCACAAGTTTATAGTTACTCATGGGTGACTTAAACTTACCACCAAATTTCGTTCTGAAAAAACGCGTACGAAAATGTGAAATTTCCCTGCTTCATAGATGAAATGAACATATATCATACACACTCGATACTTATTACAATCCCTGTACTAATTGATGCTGCCCAACGTAACCAGCGATTACCAAGGACACCTCGATTACATGTAAACGATTTTATAATGAAAATTCATAAATTTTTCAAAACTTAAGTGCTGTCGATCGCAAGCAATCCGAATCGTGCGTGGAGTGCTCTCCATATTGCTTGATATGAACCTTTAGCGGCCAAATTAATAGTCCAGTTGACTAACATCCGCGTCCCCTCATTACGCATCGTTTCCGTGGGAGGTGCGTGAGCGTACGTCAGATGGATGATGGCATGAAGGTGAACACTGCCTGAGGTGAACACTGCATGAGATGAACACTGCATGAGATGAACACTGCATGAGATGAACACTGCATGAGATGAACACTGTATGAGATGAACACTGCATGAGGTGAACACTATATCAGGTGAACACTACATGAGGTGAACACTGCATGAGATGAACACTACATGAGATGAACACTATTTTAGATGAACACCTGAGATGAAAACTACCTGAGATCTGTTCGAGAACATTTCCTGGTGGCAGGCTGCACTCTCGCCTCCACGAAGCCGCAGCCTCTGCAGAGTTCATATTTAGTAAGCACGTAATTCAAGAGCAGGTCGTCTCCCAGTCGATGCTGGAGTAGGACGTGCTTATTCTTTTGAACGAACGAATGAACCTTAGTTTTGAGTGAACGAAGCGATTAGGATTTGGGGTAAACGGGATTATTTTTCATATCCTTCTGTTAGTCCTAATATGTTGATTATTTAAATACAGCTTTGCAGGGCAGGTCAAGTTTGAGTTAGCGACGCTGCATCAAGCACTTAACCTCGAGTTTGCTAAGCTAAAAACCAAAGGGTTCCTCTAATCTCAAAAGTATGTCTGCTTATAATACCGGTCGAACATTTAGTCGACTTGGGATCTCAAAAATACAGGGGTGGGGCAGGGATATTTCGATCGGTATTAGGATATTTTACTAGGTATTAAGATATTTTAATAGATGTTAAGATATTTTAATAGGTATTAGGATATTTTAATCGGTATTAGGATATTTTAATCGGTATTACCATATTTTAATAGGTATTACGATAATATTTTAATAGGTATTAGGATATTATTTTAATAGGTATTAGGATATTTTAATAGGTATTAGGATATTTTAATCGGTATTAGGATATCTTAATCGGTATTAGGATATCTTAATCGGTATAAGGATATTTTAATCGGTATTAGAATATTTTAATCGGTATTACGATATTTTAATAGGTATTACGATATTTTAATAGGTATTAGGATATCATTTTAATAGGTATTAGGATATCATTTTAATAGGTCTTAGGATATTATTTTAATAGGTATTAGAATATTTTAATCGGTATTAAGATATTTTGATAGGTATTAGGATATTTTAATAGGTATTAGGATATTTTAATAAGTTCTTACCGGACTAAATTTGTTGTACTACATGACACTTTAATATACAAACCAAGGCACATGAAAATGACTCCCACGAGCAGCCTTGATCATAAAAATAACTCGGTGTAGCGTCATCAAATATTCAGAAGGGAAGAAAAATTCCGCTTTTTTTACCTCACGCGTACCACTAAGAGAACGAGTTTCAAAAATGTATTTGTAAATCGACGAAGGTCGGCAGCCAGACCACGGAACGTACGCTCGCCAGAACTCGAGAGGACGTGCGCTGCTGGTCTGTGGCTTTGTACACGCGTACAAAGGAACAAAAGAGCGTACGCAACTGCATGTAGTGCCACGCACGCTCTACAAACAGTTCCGCTGTGAAGGCGTAGGGAAAATTTGGTTTCTTCCACATGCCCAGGTAAATGTCAACAGCCTTGTGTGTTGGAGCTGCGGAAAGAAGACCCTTGCGCATCCGTAATCACGATGTTATTCGAGGCAATTTAGAAAGCAATTACGTTGCATTGCAAAGCACGGGAACCGGAGAAAGTATCAACACCTGTCGAGTCTTCACATTATTGGAACAGCAGTTCATTGCCCAGCGACGTGCGTATCAGTGATACTAAAATACGAGGTGACGCACGCAAAATGGTTGAAAATTTGTAGTTTCCTAATTTTGAAGGCCAAGTGTTTAGTGCTCAGCAGAAATTACATCACACATTTTCAGTGAATGCAAATTCAATTCGGAAATAATATCTATACGAATTTATTCAAGCAGTGCATGATGCTTTTTTAGCACTACACTTGCAAGGAATGATAATCATAAAATTGACTTAGGCGAAGTGAATACGAATAAAGTTGACCACGGCTTGACAAAAAACTAACCGCCTTCAATATGATCAAGAAATAAATTCTACTCCACTAACTGCTAACTGCGGCCTCTGCGTGCCGTGACAGCTCGACGCGCAGCGAATCAAAAACCAGTGTCTCGGGCTAACGGGATGGAAACCTTTAATCTCATCAATTTTATGACAACCGACAAAGACATTCTTGACCGGAGGAAGAAGTATTTCAAGGCGATCACAGGGCAGGGACGTCAAACTATGCACAGACCGCTATTCAATTCCGGTTTCAGATTGAATAATTGGAAGGTATCGCGAACATACCGTTCACCGGCGAAACCGAAGAATATCGCTTGTCCTGGTCCAGCGACCGTACATAATCCGGATTGGTTGCACTGTCCAAGCCTCAGCCCCTACCAACCAATGGCAGCCCTGCACATGTGGTGGTTGCTCGAGTCTGTATCGTTTTGCGCCCACAAAATTGTTCCCAAAACGAACGGTAAATGCTTCTTTAAAATGTAAATACAGTTACGATTACCGCGATACGGATCTCATTGTTGGCAAATTCAGCACAAATGTGAAGATTTTTTCTTTGAAATAGTGATTGGCTGAGATAGGTATGAAAAGATTGAATTCCTCCAGATTTTCAGAGCTCGTTAGTATAAATTAATAGGCAGTAGCACCGTAACATACATCGACCAATTTTCTAGACCAGTTATGAAAAATATACATCAGTCTCTCAGGGCGTACCGATTTTTCTCGATATGATTTATATTTTCTCGCATGAAATTTAACACCATAACTCTGACAGAATTTCACTGTTTTTTCTACAAATTGACCTTTTTCCTTCGGAAAGAACGCGCGTCTCATCAACACTTTACAGATCATATGAGCGCAAAAAATCTCGTAATGAAATCATTTGGCACTTGAAAAACATAATCATAATTAATTGACACTTCAGACTAAAAGTTTGCGTACATGCTACATACGAATTCACGATGTACGTTTTAATCGGGCACTCATTATTTTTCCACGTTCGTATAAACCCACTTATTTCGCCAGAAATAAAAATAAATTTCCAGGAGTCTGTTTCCCAGAAAAATAAACGAAATAATCAAAAGATTTAAATTACTGGAGAAATAACATCCAAAAATGGGGAAGTTTGCGTAGAATTAAGAGCCTCTCAGAAGCGCTGCGTCCAGTATTAGTCTAATTCAAAGTGTAGTTTACGACGTACGTCCTACGCAAGAGGAGTAACCTAATCTAGCGCGGCAATGAACAGCACCAAAAATATCTAAAGTACAGAAAATGGTCCAACAGATATGAACCAATGTTTTTATAATGTGAATAAATAAGACATAAAAACACCAAGCACACATAGACAAAGTCTATACATCTGCCCCGTGTTACAACATACGCTTTAATTGTAGGAAATTAGTCTTGAAACTTGGAACATTCCGAAGATACCTCCGATAATTCTGCACATGCAAGCAATATTGAGATCTTTACATTCTACTTTGCTACTTTGAATCATCTCCAGGGAACGAACTCTGGTTATCAGTTCATGCTAAAATTTTCAGAATTACTTCCATGTTGTGAGGAGAGGACCAACTTTCCCTTACTTTTAGTTTTCGCACACGTCATCAATTTTACAGCTGAGTTGCGGCCCAGTTATGCTTCCAGTTGAGCAGAATTACGGATGTGCACACCACCTTCATCTAGTCACAGCTTCTAACAGTTTTATGGCTTCAAATGTTATTTATAGGCCAACTAATCATGGAAGATCAGTAGTTGTCGTACGGTTCGCCTGCTGTTCCAGTAGTGTCTCTAAAAGATCATTATTATCATCCACTTTCAAATCGCTCAAGTGACAGTGATATTTCCTTAAGAGTTTAGTTCATTTCAAAACTGAATTCTTGTGGTTGACGAGTTTTATATCCATAAATTGCATAATTAACGTAAGTTGAGCGAAAAGAAGTAACGGTTTATCCTTAACAAGCAGCGACTTAAAATGCAATCCCTACCGTTCAAGTACGTAGTTCCAAGACTTAAGAGTTTTTAAATACCCCTACGTGTGCTTGTGTAAGGGTTTAATCTTTCGCTCAGTCACAAAGCTAGTACCACCCAGTACAAAGCTGCACATATTCAACAATTACGCACAACAGTGTCTAACTGACACACAAGATGTTCTTCGGAAGCAGGTTCATGGACGATAGCACGCCACTTGATACGACTTCCACACTCTAGCACGCCCAAGAAAACGCTCCCGGAAAGGGAAAGATTCGAGGCATTCTGAGACTTTGTGCTGGGCGCTTTTCGATCAAGACTTCGCTCTTTCCGTTCACGATTAAACGTCTTCCTCGTGAGATGGAGCGCAGGAACAGCAGGCTACCCGAGGTCTGGGCCTCAGTGGGTCAACTGACCGCCTGATATTCATTCTCAAGGACACCTGCCAATCGCACAGCTCAGGTGATTCGAGCTCGGTGGCGAATCGAAATTCCGGGGCCTCGACCGTAACATCTCTCACCGGTGCTCGTATTGATATCCAGTACAGAATTGGTAATAAATTAAATGAATTTTTATCTTTTTAGCTTCATTTCAAGCAGATACAGGAATTAAAGTTTGTTGCAGCCTTTGTGTTAGTTCCTCATCAGATTTGGATATCAGGCAGTAGCTCATCAAGAAACGGCTTTTGTTCTTATAAAATCAACGGTCCATTAGAAGAATTTATAATTACTCTTTTTTAAGTATTAGTTTGTGATGCTATAATCAAAGGTACCATCAGAGTTCAAAAATATCAGATTTTAATTTCAGACCCACGCTAAAGAGAAATTTCAAAAAAGTTCCTCTTTGAAGAAAATATCTTTTAATAATAAAATTAACTTATATCACAAATCATAATTATTCATTAAAGCGTTCAACTACATTAAAACAGAATAACAGCGACTTAATCAAACCAAAACACCTTCGCATAGAGTACTTCCACGACGCAGTTTTGTAATTCGGTTCCTTGCAATACCGATTTTAAAATCCCCACAATTGCAGAACTGATCAGCAGGGGAAAATTTTGAGCAACATCGCTTAATTTATCATGCGAATCCTGGCTTGCTGTTTAAAGTTCAGCTATTGATGATGGCTGCTACGGCGATGCTAGCTCAGTGCGATAAACATAACGTCTTTAGTTCAACGTCAAGACAAAAATTAATTTGACTTCACAAGGGATTAATTTCACTTATTTTTCCCATGAAATAAGCTTGTAGCACCAGATAAACAAGCTGACGCAGTTAGCAACTTCAGAACTGTTTTAGCGAAGGCGACTTGCAGCCTGCGCACGACACTGGTCCGCGTCTCGTCGTACGAACAACACGATTCTTTAGGCCTTCCCTGGCTGCACTTTTTTTTTTAGAAATCTCGCCAGAGAGACGCGTGGCCCAACCTCGAACACATTCAAAGGCCCACTGCTTGTAGTCTACTCGGGTCTACTCAGGTAAGTAGATTGGCAGTCGTCTACCGCATGTACCAACCGAAGCAGCGATTGGTGCGGCCTGCGGTCAAACATCAGAGCGTGGGGAGAAGGAGGTGTGGTGGGAGGTTTTTATTGAACTTAACACGGGAAATTTTTAGGGACGCGTCCGCTACTTCGTCTGCACACACTCGACCTAAACTGCATCACGGGCGGAATGGTCATTCATGGTAGAAAAAATATTCATTGACGCTTTCGAATTGGTACTCTAAAAAACCTGCACATTGCACGCGTAAGAGTTCGGTCATTTAATTTATAAATTAAATATTTACTATGAGCTTATTTATTTACATTAAGACTGTACCTATGGAAATTGCATGGCGTGGACAGCTTGTACCCTGCGAATATCACAACACGGTGTTAATGGGTCATCTCATTTACAACATCATTGCAACACGAAAAAAGGCAAACGTTAATCCAAACTCGACAAATCCCGTCAGTTTCATTAATTAAGTATTGCTGGACAATAGGAAAATCAGTTGCTTTCATCGTTGAAAATATATTTGAGTTATGCTTCGAAACATGCGCCCACCTCAAGGTCAAGTCGTGGGCGGAGTGTCCCCGTGAAACTAAAGAGTACCGGCATTTCTTGCCGTACGCAACGTAGCTCGTACTGTGTGAGACAACGTAGTTCTGAATTGTACACTTCGTGCTTAGCAAACCTGATTTGTCTTGAATTCAAAATGACCTGATCTTCGTACATTAAAACCGTTATTCCCGTGAAATTATTGAAGTTAACAGTAAAATAACTGCTCATTATGAATGGTTTTTGTATTTTTTTTTGTAATTACAGGGAACGCGAGTTGAAGTACTCATACAGACCTGTACATGTTCAATGAATGAATTCAAATTCAACATTCAGACTCGCTTTAATGAAATTTACGGGTGTGAATGCAACTCACAATGATTTTCCGACTTCCTTGAAAAAAAGTTAATATTGTATAATCTCGAATTTAGCCCTTAAACAAATCATCCCGAAAATTCTCTTTGCTGTGGTTGTTGCATCCTCACGGTAACTGTCGGTTACACAGACCGTGTTAATCCACCGCCGGCCTTCTCGGCATAATTCATTAAGGGGTTCAGAACAAACGTTAGATTCAAGTACCACAACAACGCACTGCTCCACACACGGACAATGATTCATTGTTTATCTATTGAGCTCATAAATCTTCGGAAGGTTCAGCTAGAATCGATTTAAACACATAACACAATTCCACCAAGCATCGCTTTCAAGTGCATCCCGGAATTCGTGTTCTCCCAGAATGAAAAGCGTCTTTTCGGAAAAAAATATCGAACTTGATATTACTACGAGTAGCAGCACATTAGTGTGGCACGGGCAGGGGATATTCTTAGCATTGTTTTTGGAATGAATTACATGTAAATGAATTAAGTATAATCATGGGATAAATATAAATTTATCAAGTGTAAAAGAAGTGCAGAGTTCTCATATGAAAGACCTTTCACGTATTAAACTGGCACGCAGGCACGAGGGGTCGATTTCATGTGAACGTGAGTTTGCAAGAGCACGTCCATGCTTTAATCCACCAGGATGACAAACTTAACCTTTTCACTGTTAAATTGTATTTTCAAAATTAAAAATATGTTTCATCAGTCATGAAATGACGTCAAATGACAAGCTCTCAGACCCACAACCTAAAGATGCCTCAGGAAAGTAACAGCTTCATTCGTGACCAACGTTGTTCACTTGCCGTCCAAGGCACACAAAACATGTTCCATGCTCGCACTTTTTATACCTCAGTGGCACTTTTTAAACCTCAGTGGCGCTTTTTATACTTCAATGGCACTTGTTATACCTCAGTGGCACTTTTTATACCTCAATGGCACTTTTTATACATCAGTGGCAGTTTTTATACATCAGTGGCAGTTTTTATACATCAGTGGCACTTTTTATACCTCAGTGGCACTTTTTATACCTCAGTGGCACTTTTCTTCGAACGTATCACACAGGAAACCCTGGTAGAAATTACCTCTGCGCACCTCCTCAAAGTTGAGGATACCAAACATCCCAGGAGGTTGACGGTGGGCTGACTCAGTGTGGTATATTGTACACATTTTTTACTCAAATTCAAAGATGGTTTTTTTGCGTAATACCTGGGCTTAAGAGAGCTGGGATGGTGTATGGCTTGTTGAGAAAGAGAAATTTGCGTAGAAATGTTCAGATCCATTGATCGTTAGTTTTGAAATGTTTTCTGAGCAATTATTTGATATTTTTACGAAGACACTGAGATTTTTGTGGATTTTTGTCTAACAGCGACAATGCAGCGTGTAGGATTAAGAGAGAAAGTTCTAAGATAATATCGTACGCTAGTTTGCAGCATCCCAACTAGCGCATGCCCCAACCTGGTATTTGTTCCTGATTAACACGTGTCATTTCCCAACTTGTTTTACAGCTGAACAAAGGTAAAAGCCAATTTTTCCTTCGAAACTTTACTCCTGTATTAAACTGGCATTGTATTTGCTGCTGGGGTTAGACTGAAGAAGGGCAATCGTCAAAATTCATCGCATTGAAAATTCATTCAAAGCAAAATCCTAGCATTAAAATTATTTTTATAGATATTTTAGTTGCAAAAAATGAAAATTATGGTTTAAACCTAAGAAAATGACTTAAGTGCAATTTAATTTGAAAGTGTCATCGTTGAGTGAAACGAGTGTGTGCAGTTTTGGAGAGAGGGCGTCCACAACCCCATTTTTCCCCTTAGAGGTGGCAAAAAGGAATAAAAAAACTGATCTTAATGGTACCCCGTGTAGTGTTTTACACCGATCCCAACTCGCTGTATGATAAAATGTTGCCATTTTATCGATTATCTGTCAACTTTAATTATCGAGTTTCATCAGGTATTTCGAAAGACTCACAAAATAATTTTGGGAAATATTTTACTCTCGGTTATTTTCACCACATGACGCCCAACGATCGGCCTGTGAATTAAGAATCACAATTACGAGGTTTCAACATGACTGCCACGTACAATTTTTAAGCTTACAGTCATACTGCTTGAAAAATGGATTTGCACCATACCTTTATACAATATGTGACTGATTTCGAAATAAACTTTCTTATGAATAAGACTCACGTGGTCTCTTTAAAGTCACAAGAGCACACACAAATAGCGTCCCCAGGATTTATTGTAATCTTTCCTCGAGGGTTCGTGAGCATGTTTTCTGCACGGAG
Organism: Orchestia grillus; assembly: GCA_014899125.1. Classification (NCBI taxonomy): domain Eukaryota; kingdom Metazoa; phylum Arthropoda; class Malacostraca; order Amphipoda; family Talitridae; genus Orchestia; species Orchestia grillus. Next base: position 87,693 of record VOMN01064929.1, read on the forward strand.
CTGCATTTCTAAGAATAAAATGGCCCACCCATAGCCTAAAATCTCGTACTATTAATTTTCAATGTTGAAAACGAATATCATTACGTGTTGATTTGTGGCTTAGTTTTACTTCATTTGCTGCGACGTTAGATTATAGTCTATTTGATAAATTCTTTGTGGTCACTTATTGAGTGGTGAGACTGTTGACACTTCGGAACGAGTGTTGTTGTTGCTGCTGCTGGTCATTCACTTAGATTTGTTCAATATTCAGCCCCGAGATATCGATGGTATACGACCTTTGTGGGTTCCATAGACCTCGGACTTTCGCAAACATTATTGAAGTCTGAAAAAGACTCCAGGGAACGAGCTTTTGCTGCGTTTGCGAGTCAGAAACACTACTTGCAGAAAAGAATTCAGTATCCGACTATTGGCCAATATGAAAAAGTGCTTTTTAATATAAAACCTGATGAAGGTCCATCACTAAATAAAACCACGGAAAAATCTCCATAGGCCTTACATTCCTACCATATTCTTTGGACAAGTTTGGACACAGGGTACAAAAAAAACATACAACATTTTCAGCGTACAACAAATTTTAAAATCAGTTGACTGTAATAAGTAGCTATTGACTATGCATGCAATTACCTCAGGCAGTATCGAATCTCGACGTCTGTATTTTACAACTGACATGGTTTAAGCCATAAGAGTTATTACGCACCTGGATTATAATGGGCACACTAACGACTCTGTTAAAAGCATAGGAATTCTGAAATTGCACGACCTTTATCAATTTTCGCTGGGAAATTTTATGTTCAAAACCATGAGAACAAGCAGTAACCCAAATCTCCATGAAAAAATTATTGCTCAGTTCCGTCCC
>VOMN01064938.1:0-78076 GCA_014899125.1 Orchestia grillus
AGCGGCGGCACCCCAGTGTGGCCCGGACGTGAAGGCCCAAACTAAGGTATCTAAGGTAAGGTAAGCAGTTTTAGGAGACAATGCGCCCGAATTTCAACCTATGCAACAGGTTTCAGTGAAGGTTTTTTCTTATATTGATATTGCCTGGCTTACCTACTTCATGTAGAACAGGATTCCTGTCCGAAATAAGTTGAAAATAATTAAAATGAATATATTAATTAACAGATACAGCAAATTTCCCTATAATATACTAAGAATACTATGCTGAATAGGTTATTCAAACAAAACTCTTAGATCGATGTTACTTTTGTAAAAACTTAACATTTCTTTAACAGAACTAACGAACTTTAATCTGTACGCCAAATTCCATATGACTTTAAAAAAAAAGTGGTCCATTTTTACGGTTACAGACAGAAATCCTGTTACAGACAGAAAACTACATAACTTATTATTTTAGCTGCTACACCAACTTAAAGAGTTTATATAGTGACTTAGCAAGTCTCTGAAGGAGATTATCCATAAATTTTAATAGACAAAAACTTACAATGACTGTGTAGTGAAGCCACAATAAATTTACATCAATTTTTACTGCTGAGATAACAGCTCTAACCTTGTAAAACTGTAAATCGACACCAGGACTGAGGCAACTGGAGTTAGAAACTAAACTTGTTAAGTTAAGACGAGGTGCAGCTCTTTTGTGATGAGCAATTTTTGCTTTATGCTCGCTATGGTTAAAAAAATTGTGAAGCTTGAATTTTATGTGTGGCTTACCAAGTTCATTGTGAAAATATTTTTAATTTTAATTTTTTTACTGAATACTGGCGCCAATGCCTCCCTGTCTTAGAGAACAAGATCAAAGAGAGCGTCAAAGCCGAATGCAAGAAATACAGCTGAGGAAGGACCGACTGCAGGACATTTATATAATGAATTTAATTATATTTATTGGATATAACGTGGTTCTTAGAAATCACCGGTAATTGAAAAACTAAGTCGAAAATATACAGTTAAAGTTAGAAGTAGAAAAGTCAGTTACTCGTACACCTACCTTAAGCCTTAGAATTTAGTCTTATAAATAATTGTCTAAACTTGTTCAAGATTTAGTGGGTTTAACATACCAAGTGAGAACTCGCCTGGGAGTGGGTGTCTCTATAGGGCTCAAAGGAATAAAGCATTCCTTCCATAATTAACAAAAGTGACTACGAAATTGTAGCAATGTCTCAGTGAACCACGGGGACGAATAATATGAACCGTGTCCGTGTTTGCGTGCTAGAAGTATGTTTTCTTCGAAGTTGGTGTTAAATCACAGGAGGCATGCAGACAAAATGGCACTAGACAAATCATCGTTATTTACGCTTACGAATGATTCATAAAATAAAGGGCGAGAGCGCATGAACTGTTTGAGAGCATGTAGTACGAAAATTTTAGGTTGATATTTATTGATGAACAAAGCGCGATTGAAATTGGTCTCTAGAAAACTCACATTTGAGCCCGGGTCACTTCACCCACAGTGCCCGCTCCATCATTGTTTAGATGCGTTGGTAAGAGTGGGGTGGGTTATGAGGTGGTCTCGAGTAACCATATTGAGATGTATTTGTGGACGTTCATGTTTGGTTTCAGCCCAACTTGGAATCTAAAATATTATACGAGCAGCACAGAAAGTTCTTCTATGTGAATTACTGTTCAATGTTAATATGTAACCTAAAGATCGGATAGTACCTGAACAATTGTGCGGAGACATTTAACCGTCTTTCTTCCTACATAGTTTGAGGGCGAGAGGGGCAGAGGTGTAAGCAATTTTTCCGTAGACCGAACATTACATTTTCTGGAATAGCCATAATCAGCCTACCAATACAAACAACCACCCTAATTTATGACGACTTGCTAGCGGTTTTCGCATCATTTTGGCAGAGCCTAAACTCTTTTAGCGACAGTTCACTAAAAGCCAGTTGGTATTGTTAATGATGTGGATGTGAAAAGATGCTCATTAAATTTAGTACAATGTTCTCTTTCCCATGCCTTGACTCGATTGATTGATTGACGCAGAATTACCCTTCACAATGAGCAGTAAAACAGCGTCACGTTATTATGCTGCCTCCTCCATACTTGACAGTAGGAATAATATTTTTGAGATCATAGGCGGTCTTTGTTTTCCTCCAAATATGACAAGCGCAGTTTCAGTTGAAAATTTCAATTTTAGTTATATAGAACTACACAACATCGTTCCCAAAACTCAATTCCTTTGTCAAGATGGTCTTCGTCCAACGTTAAACTGTTCTTCACAAGTTTGTCATAAGACTTAAGAAGAGAAGTTCTACGCGGAGTGAAGGCATGTAGACCACTTCGATACAATTCTCAGAAACTGTTCCTCGACTGACGTGAACTCCTCGTAACTCCAGATCTTTCTGTAGGTATTAGGTTAGGTTAGGTTAGTACGGGTTGTCATAGCCTCATTCGTCCGTTTACACAACATGCAACCCGTGAGCGCCCGTGATCTTGCGACGAGCTCCGACTCTTGGCAGATTGGAGATTGCCTCAATCTCTAGATGCTTCCAAACTATTGTCCTATCAGTTGAGTATGGAACCACAACACGTTTAGCAATTTGGCAACGGGGTAATCCTACAGAAAGATGCCCAACTATTTGCTTTCGAACATTGTATGATACATATCCATTGAGCATCCATCTTCAATAAAATCTGGAGAGGGAATGATTGCACTAATTTTAGTTTGTTTGCATTACATGTGCTTCTAGAAATTTCAGGAAGCTTTTCAAAAAGTTTTTGAATCAATTTACTTGAATTGTGATATAAAATGAGAATGATTTAATATGATATCAATTTTGATCCGATACTTTTGTCAGTACATTATTTTGCTTTGTTGATTTTCTGGTAGTGAATCATTGTTTTTTTGATGTTTCCATACTCATGTAAATATATTCTTAGTACTACATGCGCTCTTTAATGTAAGCCAGAGCTCGAAATTTTCAAAATATATCAAAAATAGAGTTGCTCAAATGCTTATGTCCAGGCAATGTTCAGGCATCTTGCCTTGTGTCTTGCCTTGTGTCTTGACTTCTGTCTTGTCTTGTGTCTTGTCTTGTGTTTTGCCTTGGGCCTTGCCTTGTGTTTTGCCTTGTGTCTTGCCTTGTGTCTTGCCTTGTGTCTTGCCTTGTGTCTTCCTTGTGCCTTGCCTTGCATTACTTACCTTGTGTGCCTCTCGCCTTGCTTAGTCTCTTGTATTGTTATTTCCTCGTCTTTTCTTGTTTCTTACTTTTGAAGCAATAAGAAGCAGGAAGACAAGTTCTTGTTCTACCGTAGAATTTTATAGTTATCGTTGATATCGGAAGTTTAAAGCTGAACTTCAAGTCGAGAGTCAAGTCTGTATAAATATGAGCTGGTAAATGCATTTTTAATTATTTTATAGAAATTATGAGGATGCTGCCGACAGTCAAAGACCTTACTTTCATTCCTTACTTTTAATTTCAAGGACCAATTTACTGAAGAAAATCTTACTAAGTTTTCACGTGCTGCTCGCTCACCAAACTACGCCACGAAGTGATGAACCCAAGTTGAACAATTTCACTTTCATGCACAGCCGACCTTTATCAAGGGGTAATATATGCTCTGGAAAAGATTCCGGAGCATCACTTTCACGTATTTCCTTGCATTAGAAATCTCGCTAAAATGTTTTGAGGAGCTCGAGTTTCTGCAGTTCAAATCCCGTGCGCTCGAATTTATGTACTTTCTTCATATGAAGACTCCCATTCCGGTAAGAAGGGAATTTCTTTCTAAGGAGCTCAAACAGAACCAACGCTGTTTTTCTTTCACTCAAAGATTTTCTTTGTTCTACATGGAAAAAATTCTATCTAAAAGTAGGTACGTTTTTTTAAATCGTTGGTTGTTCGACTTCCCGCCGCCGATTGCAGGACTTGCTGGACTCAAGCTTCTGGTATTTTTGGCTGGAGCAACGCAGAAGGTATAATGATATTCGTCTTTTCATTCGTCCGAACGCCCGAAACTCTTCGTGCCGCGGGCGGCGTCTCCGCAATGAAGTGAATGAAAAGTCACGTGCACCCGACAGACGTGCAAACGAAATTCACGAAATAGTGCTTGTCGTATCGGCTCACGCGACAAGTCGAAAATATCATTTTGAGGGTTCCGTGATTGAGATTTTTTGTCATTTTTGTTTTTGAAATGTCGTGCAGTTAAGAATTCATAATCCAGTACATAATTTGAGTTTTAAATATTCTTACATAACAGATAAAACTTGAAAATCAATTGAAGTATGGATAGAAAGATGGTCTAGCTTCAACTTCAATAAAGTAGATAAAATCAAATGCTGGGTACAATATGCTTCTAAAACGCTCAGTGACATGTTCCTTTGTGTGCTTGAATTTATTTTGGTTCATACCCGACGCCCTACCTTGCGCTGCGATGTAAGATATCGCTATGACCAAGTCCCTGTCCAATAAATTACGGGGTAAAAGAACCAAACGAAATCGATCGCGTACCGAAACTTGGTGGTCGTAACCCTGACCATAGCTGCGAACTTCAGCCATGCTTGCAACGCTCCACTGAATAATAAAATCATCATCATCACCGATTAGCAGATCACCAAAAAATCAAGTGAAGGACGTTCGACTGTTCGACCTCATTGGTCGGCTTATATTGATTAACCTTTTAACCTGAATAGAAACCCACAATGCAGAGGGCAGTCTGTCGTAGGATGCTGCAGCCATAGAAATTCTGACAGTCTCCAGTAAATAATTCGGGCTTCATACCCAGCGCTGGGCGGACTCCCTGCATTGGCCAAACAAAGTGCGTGTGAAGGCTCGGAAATTTTAGCGTGTTGTAGATACCTGCAAACTTTACCGTCATTGTTAATATTTATAAAGAAGGCAGGCGTTGACCGGAGTAACTGAATGAATGTCTCTTACCTTTAGGTGATGGGAATTAAGAAATGGCTTTAGCACGGAAATCTAAATAAATTTATTTTAAAACTGTGTTGATTCTGAAAATGTGTCTTTCAAAATGAATTTTGAGTTTTGGGTTAGTATTTGAGTTGCGATCTTCGTGCAAATCGCTCTTGATTTTAATTCATCCATCTGGCAAAGTAGAAATAAATTAATATTAACCTCATGTCGGTGAGTCGGCACTCGCGATTAACAGTCCTCGCTTAAGCTGTGACTTTCAAAAACAAAAAATTGACACCCAAAGGGTTCTCATGCTATCCTCGAAATACCCCTTGGTGAACTACAAGCATTTGGAAGTATCCATTAAAGATGGTGCAGCTCATGCATTAAAATTCAGAACCAGTGCGCATGTATGTGCGGTATAGTAATATTCGAACAGAAGAAGCTGGTCTATAATTCAGCGCAGCTGGAGCACAAGGTGCTGACCGATAGCTCGAGGCGAGGTAGTTTGACCAAGATCTTGCAGCTCACAGATTAGGGGTCGGTTGTAAATGTATATTCAATGATGTATGTTGACTGCGAGCGTCAAATTCAAGGCCGAGTGCTCGGTGTCTGACCTTTCTTGATCAAATAAATAGGGCAAATGCATAATTTCATGGTGTATTGTTTTATCATTTTTAAAATCATGAGCTTCAAGTGCCAAGGTTACTCTTAAAGTTTAGCTTGCAAATTAGTAAGTGAGCCTGTATTATTCACTACGGTCAGTCATCAATAGATTTACGACACTATCAAGCTGTGAATAATCATTCCATTCCCATAAAATCATAAAAGAAATAACTCCGTAACTCCCAATTCTATATGACCGAATTACTGGAGCACATTTCACGACGTAGGTAGGTCACTTGCGCGTGCACACAGCAATGAAAAAAGGGGCAAGGTTCATCGCGATATTCCCCAATAGAAGATAGTTTTTTCGCACTCAAGTTAATAGTGTACAGAAAGCAGGAGGCCTCGGCTCTGATGCATGTAGCCTATAACCTTTGTTGACCCACGAATGGCGACTCACACGAGCTACCGCTCATACCTTTGGCATTCAAAGATAACATGCTCCTCCGCGCCGATGACGGTTGCGAGGTGTGAAGATGGAGCAAATCGTACGCTAGATTACACGATCCTGATAATGTAAAGCCCATCAGTTTGAGGTCGAGGAGCTGTCGCTTCATCTTAATCGCAAGCGCACCAGAAACTGCTGTCAGCACACGTGTATGTCTCGACCTTCTCCTGCAATATCTTGGGTTGTGTTTTCCGCCGATTATTGCTAAACTAAAGAAAATGTGGGGCGTAGTTTTCTCTCACTGGGGCTTTGTCTTAATTTCGGAATTTGAATTTATTTACTTGCACTATTTTGCTAAGATTGCAATTAAATGCATAAATTCTACTGCTAAAGTTGAAATAAGTTGAGGGCACACTAAATTAGTTGTGCTACACAAAACACCAAGCACAAAATCACTTGTTCTAGCTATGTGATTCATTTTCAAAAATCTTGTCACATCGAATAGGCCGGGAAGCAATTAACGTTGATTTTCCCTGTAATTGAATCTCGTCAAGAATTCCATCGAAGTGCACCATTATTTCGTACATTTTTGATTCTCGATCGTGCTGAGCATCCAGAGCACTCACAGAAAACAAATTTCACCTTGTGTGAAATTTGAAATTAGTTTTAAACTTCGAACTGTATTATTTAGTTTTTATTCGAAATTTCAGAATTACTTGTACTAAAGAATTATATACCTTAGAATAAATAATGTACTGTAAATTATGACACAGTAGCTGAGATTCTCCAGTTCAAAAACAGAGTGGGGACCGCTAAGTTAATTTTTCGGTATTTTCTACGCAAGACGGATAATTTATGAAAATTACAACTGAAAATCTTCGTGAGATCTTTAAAAATGCTTCGTCTATTTATCGGAAAATTTATATCTATGAATTCCGTATTTCTCCAAATAAAATGAACACTTTAGGGAATACTAATCAAATCAGCTGGCTTCTTTATGGGATGATATTCTTTACTCTCCTTTCTTTTATAGCCTTTTTCTGGATTATTCCTACGGCTTCTCTTATCCCCATTGTATGTTTTTTATCTCTTTAAATTTGCTTGTCAAAATTTTCCGCTAGAAATATTTTACTTCAGTTCTCAAAAAGGAAAACTCTTGAATGTGTATACTTTAAATTCAACAATGAAGCTTGTAACTTTTTGTCTCCGCTCACCGCGTAACGATACTGAGGGAAATTAAGGTCTTTTTTACAACGTTCTCTTAATTACAAATATTTTTCGCAACAAGTCAAGAAGAAAAAAATTTCTATACTTAAAGAAAAAATTGTACGTTGGTTTTAACATATAAATTCTCGTCCATTAATGTGCATTCAACCACCATCCGAATTGTACTAAAATATAGGCTATTTTTCCTAACGAAAATGCACTTCTAGCACGAGCGTTTCCGGGAACTAAACATGGCTAAGTTACATCAGTGACTTCTCGAGTGAGGATTCCATGGAAACTGTTCCTTCATGGCAAATATTCACGATGTAAATTATTTTTTAATATACAGTAGTCAGGTGCACTACAATAATATATGTAGAACATACGTATAGTATATATATATATAGGCTGTGTTGGCAATACGGTGCAATTTTCCGTGAATGAGTTGATTTGATTTGTTAGCAATGCGGCGTATTGCAGAACCAGAATCCCGGCCTCGGAAAATCACAGTCGCCGGAAAATAAGAAATATTGCAAATGCGAGAAGCTGTCGTCTCAGTCTGCTGTCGTGTTAGTCTGTTATGAAAAAATGAGTCATCTAAGAGCCTGCTGCCTGAGTGAAGGCATTCCGGTCACAGGGTATGTTTGTTCGTTCATTTCACTCTATTGGCTTAAAACGCGCAGAATTTTTTTTTAGATACAAGTTTTTTGCGATTAAACCTAATAAAATTAGGCTCGGCATCCTGCCTTGGGCACCCCGAGCTATCTTAAAATCTGGAGCAAGCGCTCCGCTGGGGGCACGTCTCCACAGCCCAATTCTGCAGAAGCTCTTGGTGCAGCGTCTAATAATACAGCAAGTTTCTGGGCTATTTGACGTGGTCACAGCCCCTTCGCAGAGTTTTCTAGTTTCCTCGTGCGGTGCATTCTAATGCATGTAACCTGCTGCAAAAACCGCTTAATGTATGAAATCGGCGGTGATTGTTTTACTGTGAACAGCAAAAAATGCTCTCGAGGGATTTCATGAGCGATTCGTAAGCGGTGCGACATTATTTACCATAAAAAGCAGGAGTGATAAATGTCTCGCGCAACATTTTGTTCCAGTAAAAAAGATGAATGAAGAACTGAAAGTTAGCGTTCTAACAGTATATTTTCAAAAATCAATTGCACGACAGAACGTATGCGTATTCTTTTCTTTAGACTTATGAAATAAATTCGTTTTTAAAAAAATTGTTAACTATTTTGATGAACTTTGTGATTCAAAAATTGATTAAACGTTCTTTCAAAATGAAATCAACACCCGGCCCTCACCCCAACAGGGCCTTTCAAGGGTCCTTAAAGAGTGCCACAACATACAACATTTGCCAATACGTAACCTAACATGCAATAAATTTACAATTAACTTAGTTAAATGGTTCACCTTAACAAAAAAAGTTTTAACGAACTTTAACTTGTTTGGTCAAAGCAAAGTAATCTTAGAAAAAGGAGTAGAGAGAAATCCCTCAGCACCGAGTCGTTCAGCGTGGACTCTGGGGAAATATTTCTGACGACTATAATTTGGCTCGAGTTTTACCAAGCAATCAATTTCCCGAACTTCCTCCGAGCGAAAGTGGGGTGAAAGTGAGAATTTTCCCCCAAGTGCATATGGATGTCAGTGCCACACCCTCCAAGGGCGAAAGATTTTCAATCGTCTTCATTGATTGTTCTTTGTTGCTAAGCGAGTTTATAAATACAACATAATGGCTTATGTTAGTTGAGGTAAATGAATAGCCTATAAATAGAAATATTCAAAATACGTAAGCTATATGACGCGACACGTCAACACTGCTCTTCCGTCCTTAATGTTATGATTGAAATGAATGCCATTTACAGCACTTGTTGATTTGCCACGAGTAATTCATATCAGACACAGTGTTACAATCAAATGAGAAATGACGAAAACGGATTCAGAATATACACCACTTGTGAGGCCAAGTAAGCTTCAAGGTTTCTGGAGCAGCCTGTATAGAAATTAGGACCTATAATAACGGCACATCAATGATCAATAAAAAAACGCTTTAAGGAACACACAGCTGTGTAAGTTTCAATAACTAAATGAGTAACTTAAAATTACAAATTGGGGAAAAACATGGTATGAATTAGCAATTGAAGTAAAAGACTATAGGCCTACATATATTTGAGTACATAACCACATAGGTTGACGTGAACGAATGTATGTATATTCTTTCAATAAGGCGAAAAAAGTACCTTAAAGTTTCAAATTAAGGTACACAAATGGTATTAATTAGTAATTAAGTAAAGGACTTCATACATACGTATATTCAAATGTATATCCTCGTAGGCCGACGTACACAGACTTACGCATATTCGTTCAATACAGCGAGAGGAGGAAAGCCTCAAGATTAGTCTCGAATGATTCAAATGTGGTATTTTGCTGTAGGTTTGGAGGAATGGGGTTTCAAAATTTAGTGTCTGCAAAGAGAATGCAGCGGTGTGGCTTAGTACGTGAGTGATAAGGAAGTACTAGTTTATTACAATTCTTAATGACATAATTATGGACACAGAATTGGGCTGAAATTGTTTCATGGAGATTTGGGTCATTGCCTGTTCTAATGGTTTTAAATTTAAAATTTTCCAGCGAAAATTGGTAAAGGTTGGGTAATTTCAAAATTCCCATGGCTTTGAAAGAGTCGCTAGTGTGCTCATTATAGTCCAAGTGCACAGTAGCTCTTACGGCTTTTTCCTGGGGAGTAAAAACTTTGTTCACTTTGTTTTTATCTGTTCCATACCATATTTCTATTAAATATTGAAGAAACGGGTGAATAAGTGTATGAAAAAGGAGTTTTAAGCTATCAGTTGGCAATATATTTCTTACTATATATAGTCCACCCACTAATTTCGAATGGTTTTTACTAATGAATGATGTATGTTCGCTGAAATTCGAATGATTGTCAAGGATTACTCCCAGCAACTTTGACCGATCAGTTTGTTCTATTATATCATTTCCCATCGTTATTAGCGAGAGCTGATTTTTTTTCTGCACGAGAAAAGAATGTACTCCGCTTTACTTATATTGATGCAGATTTCATTAGCTTTTTTGCCATTTATAAACTTTCCTTAGTTCTTGATTTCTTTGATAAGATGATTCTTCTGTATTGTTGGGAGAGGTTTTTTATGAAAGGGTACTGTCATCTGCAAAAAAGTGTAAAATTACAATAGGAAATGCATTTTACTTTACCAATTATGAATATTAAAAACAGTAGAAATCCCAATACTGAGCCTTGTGGCACCTCGTGGGTCACATTAAACAAATCTTTTGAGAGATAACAACTGACCACTTATGAGTTCCTCTTATTCCATAGTGGTTTAATTTGGATAGAAAGATCCGGTGATCTACATTATCAAATGCTTTTTTGAAATCTAAAAATATGAGGCATAGGAGAAAACCCGCGTCAATGTTTGGGTATAGATGTTGAAAATGATTTAGAATGGTACGAGTTGTTGATCTTTAACACCGGAAACAAATTGTTTGCTATATATTAAGGAATTACGCTTTGTTCGGTATTTTTTCAAATATCTTACCCAAAATGGGAAGGACGAAGATTGGTGAATTATATATTGTACGGCATACAGATAACAAGGGCCTGAAACATGACTCGTTACAGTCGTTTGCTACAGAAGTAAATGGTATAACTGAGTGTATGTACAATCACTGTATGATCAGGAATGTTATAATTCCGTTGAAGTTTCATTGATTGCTCTGTATTTGTTTGTTCCTCATTGTCGTCAGTGGATAAGCTAATATTCAATGGAATTTCGAGTTGTTACATTCCCTAATTATATTTTCTTCGTCTTCGTAGAGCTCCTTTCTTCTTCTCTCCTGTAACGACTGAGCTGCCCGGACAAAAAATTAGTCACCTGCCACTTATATGGTGTAAGACCTCCCCGAACATAAACAATGATAGCGATTCTGCACATAATTCAATCTACAAATGTATTAATGCACACCTTGTTGATCTTGAGCCACTCTCGCACCCACTTACTTCCTAATGCGGTGCCACAGTACGTGGACGATGTTCTCGACGTTTAACTTGTTCTATGTAGGTGGCCCCACATATTTATCTATTGGGTTCATGTCTGGGGAAGTAGCTGACCAATCTAAATGCCTGACATATCCCGAATGAATGTCATGCCAATCAATGACATTTCTGGCCCGATGAGCCCGGTGGTTTTCATCCCGAAAGATAAGCAAAGCAACTTGTTTTTCTTTATTTAGATATTGTGTAACTGGCAAAACTTGGTTATCTAATGACTCAATGTAGCCATGCTGGTTCAGTTTGACGGATACCTCAACTAAAGGACATACTTCTGTGTAGTTGAAACAGCCTCCAGAATATAGCACAACCTTCTCCTACTCCATGACAGACCCTCGCAAAGCAAAAGGGGCTGATGTTGTCCATGAGTTTATTGCCCGTTGACTTATTATTCGATAGCCGAAATTTTTACAACTCATTCGGCTTGATTGATTATATTATGATTATGGGCATCGTACTTCTTTGGACGACATCTAGAGAAATGGTCAAAACTTGCTTCTTACACGTGGAGCAAACTATGCCCAGGTTTGTGTTTTAGGTGTAGAGGTAGATTTTGTTTCACGTGTAGTTTTTGTACATATGATTATAATGTTGTAAATATAGCCCTTTTGTAACAAATTTTTCTAAAAGCTGTTTGCATTTCACTTCCTATTTATCATGGCTGTTTCACAAATTTATTCACGATGCTTTCAGTATGAGGTTTTTGAATAAAATTTTGTATAGCAAACCATACTGCAATAATATTACCACAACTGAGATGGGCATTGCATAGCTCATTTTTATAAGATTAATAAATTAATACACAAAATTATCAAGGTTCGGTTTCACGACAATACGAATGAAGAAAGATTGTCTGTGCCATCATATTTTTCCTTGTTTTCATTCCAAGTTCAAAACAATAATAAATCGGACACCCTGTAGGTTCATTTAGAGCCATATACCTGTATACATTAACGGGTATCTTATCCTTTACTCTCTGCGTGATTAGAATTGTGACGGTATAGATATCATTGGAGTAGATTGCTTTACTGCTGCAATTAGAAGCAATATTTTATTTAATTGAAAGTTGTAAAACCTTTACAGACCCAGGTTAATTTCACTTTGCAAGCATTTTACTGGCATGCAGGTAGAACTATGTGTTTCTGAGAACAATTTATATTTTAGGATTTACTGTTTAATGCATTTGGCACACCTTTCGATGGAAAATGATCGAAAATAAGGTGAACGTGAATATTGAGAGTGATGCAGTAGTCGTGATAATATTTCATCTATTTCTTGGTTGTGAAAAAGCATACAAACAATCTATTGATATTGAATGCAAATGCCTGCATTACTTCAGAACATAGTGAGGTGTGAGCGAGCTTAAAAGTCTTTGTACTGATGCTGTGCGGCGGGACTTTGGACTAACACTTGAATAGTACTCAAGGATGAGGGTCTCATAGGGTTTAAAAAAATTCAAGAAATAATGTACAAAACTGAAATTGGTTTAAAGCTTTGACAGACTTCTCGGATTCAATATTTCAATAAACTTTTTGTCCTAAAGCTAAATCCTTACATTACACTCTTATAAAAGTGACTGGATGACTTTTACTATCCAGGCCCATTAGCTATACTGTAGCTCTTCGTCACTTTTGTATTATACTGTAAATTTTTTCATTTAGGTTCCTCTTATTATCGCTGCATAGATTGGTAAGTAAACACATAATGAGTTCAAAAACCATCCAGTAAAACAAAGTGCGTTTTTATATTTCAACACATATTTCCATCCGAATAATGCATCTTGAAATTGGGATCAAAATTAAATAAGAGTCAAATATTGATTCATGTACTTTAGATACCAAACAATTTTTTAATATGCACGCTTCTGAATGGAATGTGCTCAATATTTTCGTATTTCTATCTAATTTCTGCAGACGCGATTCGCGAAATCTAGAAAAATTTTTAAGCCGCTTTTTAGAGTGAGAAAAAAATTCTTGTCCTGTTGGACGCTTTCCAAAACTAACGCAGTTTTTTTACCGAAATTTGGGTCAGGCTTCTGCTCCTATGTGAAGCGGTATATGAAGGCTACGAATTATCTGTAAAATAATAGCAGGGAATTAAAATGCACATGCACTCACACACACACACACACGCACGCTCACCACTGTTTTTTCGATAGCTTAGCTGATTTCTTTCAGCCCCTACATTGTCAGTTTAAAAATTTAACATCATACAGGTAGTCGTACGCACCGTTCTTTATTCATAGACAGTTGGAAAAGGATTTTTATTTTTGTTCACAACCAACAGCATTTACACACGCATACGCACATCCAGAGATATATATATATATTTTTTTCTAGAGTATTCCTGCATTTTTGCACTTTACTATGGTTTTAGCCGCCACGTGATGATAGTCAATCTCTAAATTCCCATTACTTCAATTTAGAAGCGACCGTATCTGGCAGCAATCTAGCTCGCTCCTGCAGAGCATTGATTGAGCATTCGGTCTCGTCAAGGGCGAGCTATTCAATGACTACAGATTCGAGTGTAGCTTTCGCCTAATATTACAGCTCATTAATTCTAAAGCATTACTCAATAATGGAATTTCTATCATACGGAAAACTTGTGATAAAAATCACTAACGTAAAACAACCAAAAGTAATCGCAATTACAAAAATTTTAGAATCCAAAGTTTCAGTGTTGCTGGCTGAATTTAGTTAGAATGTTTTTAATTTGCTCACAGAGTTTTGACATGATTCTGACACGCTACATGTTGAGCTACGGCCTCCAGATGCTATATTAAATAGTGTTAAACTGATATTTGTATATATTTTCGTTGAGGCATCAACAATCGATCGCAAACTAACTATCCAGTATACAGCAGCTCACATATTTTTTCTGTTAGAACGTCACCAAGGGTGTAGGCTACCTGTCATGGCAACTTTGCACTACAATAATTACACAATTTCGCAATTTGACAACGTATAACAGAGGCTATCGTAATGAATGAGACCGAACTATGTGGATAGCTGTGGAAGAAAATAAAACTAAAAGTCATTTGAAAAACGGTCTGCGTCATTTAGCGGAAATACTAGAATAAACTGCCAGTATGTAGCAGGGATAGGACGGCCGAAATCCAGGTGAAAGTAGTGTACGTTGAAGCGACTTGAGCTTGTCTGTCTGGCCAGGTAGAGCGGTGGCCAGCGAACGATATGGGCGTCGACTCAGGGTGACCTAGACCAGGCGTAATCCAAGGTAGATGCTCCAGCACTGCCCCGCCGACGTGGCCTGAGCGCGACTTGTTCTCAATACCAGACTGATTTTCTTATTAAAGATTAGACTTGAAGTCTTACTTCTCTACCTAATGAAGTGTTTATGAAGACATGAAAGGATCAAAGTGATTGGTTGTATTTAATTTATTCTGAGAGGGTTATGTGATGGTCGGGATATTTACTGATAGGATCGTTTAGCTGATCAAATTAGGCTGAAGTATAATTCTGAAAAAATCTTCATATATTTTGTCTTACGGTTCGCAGAATGGGTGTATTAACAAATTTCTGATGGCTATTGCAATTTCATCTAATTAAAAAAAATATTTACTCCCATTCACTGAGGTTTTTAATTGGAAGAAATTGAAACGCATTTACAAATAAATTACCCTTAAACAATTCGATAAACATCAAGTAATAGTGCTAAAACTTTATGGAAACGATGCAGTGGTAATTTTTCATCAAAAATTAAGTTGTTGAATCTGATCTTTGAAAATAGTTACTAAAAATGACGCAAGAATGAGGCTAGCATGATAGACAGCCAGCACATGAGGCCGTACGAGGACTATATTTAGCAATAGACTCGGTGTTGACGTGGGATGACTGAGTGACTGAGTGACTCGTGATGTGTGACTGCCCGGGTATTGCGTGATCATGCGAAAAATAGCGAAAAGTATCATTGCTGATTTCAGCTGCAAGGTGCAATAGAAAAAATTTTTTTTTTGCATAAAATGTATGTGCCCAGACATGCCGTTCCGAGAGTAATTTTGGCCCCGTACAATTTTATGCGCTATGAAATTGCTCAATTTTCTTACCTTCTTGAAATGAAGATACCCTAAATTTTGAATTTCGTTGCATTCTACCCTGGATATGGTTATTTTGTTTGAGATACGCGCAACTATGACCTTGAGCTAACTATGAACCCGACGAGAATTTATCACAATGATTGTTGTCGAATGACTTTGACAATCCTGTTACTCGTGCTGTACCTAAATATTATGAAGAGGCAAATTTCAATGACTCAAAGTCGATTGATGCGATCGTAAAGTTACGAATCATTCAGCATTATTTTTACCAATCTAACTATCATTACTTCGAATCTTTTATTAATGTTTGACATCTGTAATTTATAACGATAAAGGACATTATGTAAATGAGGACAGTGAGGGAAGTGAATAGAGTGAGTGAAGTGAAGGCAATGAGGGAAGTGAAGGGAGTGAAAGGAGTGAGTGAAGTGAGGGGAGGAGTGAAATGGGGAAGTGAAGGAAGTGAGGGAATTGAAAGAAGCGAGGGAAGTGTGTGAGGGAAGTGACGGGAATGAGGGGAGTGAGGGAAGTGAGTAAAGTGACCGAGGTGAGAAGTCAGGGGGGTAAGCAGAATCAGGAAATTAAACGAAGTGAGGAAAAAAGTGGAGGTAGGAGAATGAGGGTAGTGAGAGGGTGAGGTGAGTAACGATGGCAGGGCCAAATATCAGTAATCACTGATGTTCACCAATTCTGAATGATGTTTATGTCGTAAATAACATTCACGAATTTTCTTTGACTGTAAAATTCATGTGATACTATCTTATATGGGGATGTACGGAAAACACATTTACACTACAGTATCAATCATCAGGGCTGATAATATGAAATTACAGAATAGAAATGCTCGATATTAGAGTCGAGTTTTATAAGGATGGTTTACTTGAAGCTTTTTCGAGGATTATTTCAATACTGACTCACAGGAAATTTAATGTTGTATTTGAAAATGTCTATACAGCATTTTCATGACAACTAGATTTTTGGATTTTACATCTTCTAGTTTAAAATAATGTCAAGTTTTTCAGAGAAAATAATCGAAAATGTGAGGTTGTAAAAGAACTCAGTGGAGTTTTAAAAACTTATCAATTAAAAATGGCTTGAAAACTGGAGGCAAGAAATTATTCGGCTTTTCAGATATTTCATGAATAATTGGTGAACATTTATTCGATAAACACTTAATTCAACAGAGGTTAGGCATAGGTTTTGTATTCATAATGTTAGACCCACCAGGCTGATGATATGAACACTCATTTTGAGGGGCATTTCCTGCTAAAATTATTGAGACACATACTGAAATTCACAGCCGGTCAGAGTGGAATATTCCTGAGCGCCATCGACGCGTTGCTTTGCATGCACGTCCCTTGCATAAGTTGTGATTTCGAGTCGATTGGTGCCCTGCCTCGGCGGCAGCTCTTGCATTCAAATACTGGACGTGCTGTGTGAATTAGTGTTCGTAAGCTTATTGCAGGTAAAGTTTAGGTGCGTGGATTCCCAAATGGTTTTGACCCGACGGAAGACGACGACCTTGACTGCTGGGCTGCAGGCTGCACCTGAGATGTGCGCTGCTGTGGCTGCTCCTGCGGTCCTGGACACGCTGCTTCTTCGCGGTCTGTGCCTTACCAGCCTCCTGGTGACCCACTCCTCTAGTAAATATTTTAAATGATTCAGATTTGCTGAGATTCTTTCCAGAAATTACTGCTAGTGCACAGCATGTCTCCACTGATCTGGCTTTTGCTGTACATGAAGAAGGGGCCGCGGAACTCAGAGGATGCTTCACTCTGCATCTCAGCTTTCACTTGACTTTATCAAATTTTCTCCCTCCTGCCTGAAGTTCAGCTGCTTTGCTGGACGTGTGTTCAGACGAAATGCAATTAGAACTTAGCCAAAATTTCAAGGAATCCAAGAAATAAGATACGATAAATACACAGGGAAATGGGTTACGAAATCACAGCAGGGCTCGTAAAATTGAGCTTGATTCTTCATTGTACAACCCGAGGTAAATTTGGTTCGAACAAACAGCCACCAAAATAATATTTATGAAAAGCTTTTGGCCATAACGTCGCTATGATAGAATCTCTAGTATGGGAATTGGTGAAGAAATTTCCGAATAGGCAAAAATCTACTTGAGATTAGAAGAATAAAAATTTATGAAAAAGTGTGCATCCATACACAAGGCTATTAAAATGATCTCAACTAAAAAATGTTCGTCATCTGACTGATGTATTTTACGACGTTGAATCAGGAACGTTTGAGTGTCTTCTTTTCCATGAGTGTAAAATGTCATCAATGCACATGATCCATAAATTAATGAGCGAAATATCCCTGGTTATCGAATATAGATGTACTCTTTAACACGCGATCTTGATGCTGATGTTATGCGACAAATTTTCAAAGATTTCTGAATCATAATATTTAATTTTTTGCTCAATTATGACCAATTAATTCGGCTGGGAATTTTACGATGTTGATATTTTAAGTTTATCAAAATAATGTTCACAGCATTCAAGTGAAAGTGTTATTTTACCATCGCGTTTCAGTGTTTCCTTACATAATTTTTCAGTTATTTTTTACTGTTAATATTACCCATCAGTATCTCTCTTTACAATTTTGCACCTCCTTCCTCAGTTTTAATGTCGCACTTCAACGTCTCTCTCGATAATTTTCAGGTAATTTCGTTAGTTTTGTGTCGCAATCCAGCGCGTGTTTTTTGATAATTTTTAAGTAATTTTGTTGGTTTAGTATCACACTGCATCGTTTCCCTCGATATCGGTCAGCCAGAATGAGTCGAGAACGATATGAATTCGATTAGTCAATCTCATTCTTACGTTCTCTGAGAGCTGAGTGGGTATGCTAAATTGGTGAAAGTTATTAACGCTGAATTAATTAGTCGTGATTAAAATTGGTTCCAAAACAGAAAATGGCGCAATAGGGCTTTGATACAGAAATAACTGTTCAAGAAATTGTAAAGCATATGATAAGCCAGGATTCATGATAGATAAATATTTTACGCACAAAACTAAAATTAAAAAGGATCAATTCCTTTTGAGGTCTCATCAAACTGTCTAAAGGCGAGGCTTGCAGTAGGCCCTGCTAACTCATAGCCCGCGGTCTGAAACAAGGGTCTGCATGAGGAGGGAATTCAGTTTA
The DNA here is from genome assembly GCA_014899125.1 of Orchestia grillus. Classification (NCBI taxonomy): domain Eukaryota; kingdom Metazoa; phylum Arthropoda; class Malacostraca; order Amphipoda; family Talitridae; genus Orchestia; species Orchestia grillus. The sequence goes on from VOMN01064938.1 coordinate 18,459, forward strand.
TAGCTTACTGATATACACGTGGCACGCTCGATTTAGGTCATCATACGTCAGAGAAACTTGCAGCCAATCGCATGCTTTACAAGTTGAAAAGTAATTGGTACGTTTTAGCAAATCCTTACTTTAACTTACATCGCATTAACATGTGACCACGGGCATATAGCTTTGTGCCGGCGAGTAATGGGGACAGTTGAATGCAGAGTCTGTTTTCCATTGAATTTAGGTGATCCTCCTTCTAAGAAACTCCTAGCTACGTACTTGCGCTTCCTAATCGTAGAATATTGCCAGGTTTGTACTGACGCTGTCGCTGCTGTGGCTTTGGAACAGCCAGCCGACCCTGAACATCCAAGTTCTCCCCTAGAAAGTCTTCAAGGAACCTCCTGAGGCTCCACCGACAAGATCTCCGCTAGTGTTTCTTTTTATGAATTCAATGCCGCGTTTGTAATTCAAGGCATTATGTATTTTGTTGAACTAAGTTTTTTGTCTTGCTTCTTAGAGCGAATGAAAATAAAGGCTTTTCGTACAAGATGTTCAAGATGTACAAGATGTAAAAGGTGTACAAGATGTGCAAGATTTCGTACAAGATTTAATCGTATAAGATGGAAAAGTAAATATTGTTCCCCAATATGTTTAAGAAATTGAATTCAAATGGTTTCGTATCTTAACAGAAAATGCACACAATTTGCTATGGTCTTATTTCCATTGATGAAAGTGAGGGAATGGAAATGCATTTCTTGAGTTTAAAGGGTCTCATTTCCAATTAATAAGTTTTCGAGTCAATATGATCTGCCTTTCTACAATGGGCAGGCAACCTACTGCAGCTGAATAGCTCAGATGAGGGCATTGGCAGCAATGAAGAAAAACTTCGTGAGCACAAATGCAAGCAAAAATAGTGGTACGTGCATGAATACAAAGATGACTGGAAATATAAACACACGTAAGAGCACAAACGAGGTCAAAAATTCTGGTGCGAGCATAAGCGCAAACATGAGCGAAAATAATTATATCTCATTACCGTTATCTCACTTCAGCGGCACACATTAGTGTCCACTCATATCACATGAGTCACAGGAGCTTAAGAACAAGCGACAAAGTTATTTGAACCTAACACGATTTAAAAAGATGATTAGTTTCGAATCTTACCATAAATTCAAACATCTTTAAATTCATACTCTCATTTTCTTATTCCATTTTTTAAGTAACAGAGACAGTAAAGATACTTATTTGCAAAATTATTTACCTACAAAGCGGAAAATAAACGAGCGTGTGATCATTTATATCCCCACTGAAACCTGTAAAAATATTGAGGTCATGCGCGGCACACACGTAAATCGCAGCCATTTCTGCTAACTCGCAGGCTACAAACGGCCATTCAGAATTAAAATGGACAATTTCGAGTAAATTAAGCGATAGGCGCGTGTTGGACATGCTCTGTACACTACAGCATTCACCTTAAATGATCAAATCGCTTGCGTAAGAGCGAGAAAACCTGAGACAATTTCATGAACTGCTGGACACGTCTGAGTCTGGACAGGGGCGTCCTCTGGCCTATCTATCTCAGAAGGCAGCGCTTGAGTCCAGTCGTAGAACTTGATTTTATCGTCGCAGTATAATACTTTCACTAACTGTCTGAGCGCCTCCTGACGCAGAAATAGATCGCTGCGGCACACCAGAGACCGTCAATCTTCTAACTAATGTAGAGTCGCCCGTTTGCGCAAATGTCTGGTAAAAACTTCGCAATGAAATGTGCTCAAAGGGAATTACTACCGAGTATCATGATTACGTCAGTGTATTTAGTGTATGTGAATCTGTTAAAGAGAATAGAACTTATGCGTTTATTCTAAGCGTAGCTTACAAATAATCAATTCATACACGTTATAAAGAAGTTATGGTTCCCTGTAGGATGATGTCTTCATTCCAAAAGAATTTACTTTGCTTCTTCAGAACTGATTCTGATTAGGAATTATATTTTTATTGACTCATGTATTCCTGTATTGGAAAAGTCCACGTATAATTTGAACACACGCATTCATTATGTTAATGTTCAGAATGCTCGACGCAGCGTATATATAGAAATATTCACAAAGTTTCATCGCCAGAATAAAATATTTATAACGAGGATTTCACTTATTTTTGATGCGACCCGAGAATTTCCAGGACTTCGCCCCTCAGTCCCAATATTTCAAGGCCCAGGGAAACCACGTCCAGCAAGTTTCTTCAGGGATCAATCCATCATCCAGGAGGGACTCTGGCTCTGGTGAGAGTGAGCACCAGCGTCGGCAAGAACGCAGCCGCCGTAATTGTCTTCATGAGGATGAATTAGCAAGTTTTTCTTCATGTTGCTGAATGGATGAGAAATAATTAAGGTTACAACGGAGTAAAGTCAGCAAGCAATGTTTCAAGAGAGTTGCAAAAAAATGAAACGTAGGTAACGGGTAAAAATGGTGAAGGTCGCGCGAACATGGATAAGCGATGGGCGGTCGTGAGAAATTCTTACCATGACTATTACGTAAGCAAGAAGACGTACATCAGAGAGATTTACGACACAAGCTGGTCAACGCTCATTATAAGAGAAGATGTGTCATTTCAGAATTAAAAACATCATTCATAAGGGTCAAAATGGAAGATCGTATCATAAATACCATCCAAAACGAATTTTTTCGTGTAAAGTTCAAATTGAGGGGGAAAGTGCTTTTCTTGCGTCAGAATTCCGAAAATTTACGAGTGAATAGCTTCTTATTAGAACAAGATTCATTCCGTACTCATAAATAAGATGACACTCTCATGAAAAGCTATATTTCGTTCCTCTTATTAAGCATGGAAAATCTTTTTTGTCCTGAGTAGCATGCCGGGCCCTAACCAAGGAGAGCAAGTGGGGCAGCCTCTGATTACCAAGGGAGTGGAAAGACCCCAGCGCATCCCAGGCCGCGTGGAGCTTTTGGCAGGACAGTTGAGGCACACGCTGTGTCACTGCACTTCTGCGTTGCACTATTGATGTAGTGATGCTGCACTATTGGTGTTGTGTTGTGACACTGCATTACTGATGTTGTCATACTGCACTACTGAGGTTGTGACACTGCTCTGCTGAGGTTGTGACACTGCACTACAGATGCTGTGTTGTGACACTGCACTACTGATGTTGTCATACTGCACTACTGATGTTGTGACACTGCACTGCTGATGTTATGTTGTGACACTGCACTACCAAGGTTGTGACACTGCACTACTGAGGTTGTGACACTGCACTACTGAGGTTGTGACACTGCACTGCTTAGGTTGTGACACTGCACTACTGAGGTTGTGACACTGCACTACTGAGGTTGTGACACTGCACTGCTGAGGTTGTGACACTGCACTACTGATGTTGTGACACTGCACTACTGAGGTTGTGACACTGCACTGCGACGAATGAAGAACGATTGCACGGCTTTGGTTTGAAGTGAATAAGGGTGTTGGGATGTTTAATAGTGAATTAATTCACGCGCTAGTTGAATATTTTGGTGCGAACATACAAATCTGCCTCGTTTAAGAGGTTTTGAATTACGTTGCAGCAGAAGAATGTCGAAAGAATTTGAATATATTGGTAGTCATGACAGAGTGCAGCTAATATTTCATTTTTTTCAAATTTTCTAAATAGTAAATGCGAGAAATCTGCAATTAAATGTACTCGTCCCTTCGAGACGCTTTTTCATCAGTTCGTAGCAGAATAAAAAGCAACACAACTAACCAATGGCAGTGTAGTTACCTTTTGTGCCGTGATTGCTTACAAGTTTTGCTAAGCGATTGTTCATTGGACAGTGGAAGAGGAGTATAACAGGTGGTCAAAGTACTCTGAGCTTGCTGGCCTTACTTTCTACTTGTAATTGCTACGTAACATGCGATGAACTAATGTACAATGCGCACAGTGTGGGCCGTTAAACGTTGCTGACGTCGGCTCAGCCTCCGAATCTGTATAACAGCTCTTGCTTTGCTTGAAGTATTCGATGAATGAAAACTATCCTATTTTGATTGAGTGAATTTTCCCAGGCTCTATTGCAGACACGCAAAATGATACATATGTGGACCACTTGTCTCATATCGTCAACCAAAACAAAAAGGGAGAGCGGGGTCTGTTAGTCATTTTGTTCTGTCATTCTAACCGTTTTGGTCTTGGCTTGATACACAAGCCAAGTGGTCCACGTGCGCATTATTTTGCGGACTTATGATAAAGCTTGTGCCTCACGTCGAGAGAAGGCTCTTGTACACAAGACTGACTCCTTTGCTTCACAGGAGAGACAAATTTCGTTTTCATTGAAATAAGTGCGGTCTACATCATCCAAAATTCATGGTTCTTTAATTTTTGATTTTGAGACATCATGTCTAAAGTGGCTGAGCAGTGAATTTGAGATGTAATTTAACGCCAGGAAAGATCTTCTTAGAGATTAGATTCGATCAGCTTCAAATTAAATTGAGGCAACAGAAATCACTAGATGATTTCCGTAATCAGAAATCACAAAGCTGAAGAGTCCGCCAGCAGCTGACACTTCAGCGTGCGCGAGTACGGTTATTAATTTGGCCCATTCTTGATTTGGCGCCGATTAAAGGGCCTGGCCCGACTCATCGCAGGTTTTTACGACGAAGTAATGACTACTGCTGAATTGCGACGAGTCCCAGTAAGGCATTTGTCTCCAGCCCTGCCTGGACGGTGTGTTGACGTGGTGTAAAATAATGCGACGCTGATGCGGCTGTCGAGAACATGGGGGAATGGCAGGGAGAAATCTGCAACAACCTTTTCGAGTCAGCATTTGCATAATCGACTTTATACATTATAAAGTTCCATTTTTGTTTCTGTAAAAAGCTCAAAATGGTTTTCACTAAGGTGATATGAGAGTAGAATGATTGTTGTACATTTTATATATGTATACTGGATCTAACCAATGCCAATGTATATTTGGTACAAATAGAATACATTGCGCTGCACTTGTTGAAAATGGCTAATACTTTTTGAAAAAAGGCCCTTACACGTCCCAGCTAGGAGACCAGAAAGTCTTATGGAAAATAAACAGTATCAATTGCTCTAACAAAATGTTGTCGTGCTTTGCATCTTTTGACCAGATGCACCAGGCTCCGCAGTAACATTGAACGAATTATTAAGAATGCAAGTTCACTAGCTTGTGTTTCAAAATAATAATATTGAACTCGTACTACGAGAACATAAAGGACCTGCAATCAATCAGAATCAATTCACACAAATTGATACCCCAGATGTTGAAGTAGCCCATGGCGTAAATGCAAGGTTACCCATTTCGATGATATGATAGGTACCAGATTCTTGACGTAGGCTGAAATTTCGTTGACTGAGGAATTTGGTCTCTATTGAGGGAAAAACAGAAAATGTTTACTGACAACAGTTCATCAACAAGTTACAGGTAAGTTACTTTTTCTGGTAGACGAGGGATGCTGGAGATTAACACGAGTGCGCATCATTTCTTCGAAAGTTCAAATGATTAAATAACGCCTCGAGAATAATTCAGATTAAGCAGGACTTCAAGCAAGCTCGTCCGTTATGAGGCTTTCCACGAACTGGTACATGAGGTGAGAATCATTGATAAATTTGTTTATACCTTGAGAAATTCGGTGTCAGTGCAAGGAATCAGAAGCCTCGGTAATAAACTGCAAAATGAATTCAATTTGAGGAAAATTCTCCTCGAAAAATTAAGTTCTACGATTGATATCCCACTCCTACTGAATTCAAATTTGCATTGGGTCTTGTATTTTGAATTTACGCATGCACATACGGTGCAATATGATTAATAATTAGATCACTGTAAAATGATAGCAATAACTTTCACATGAACCAGAATTTTTGGGAGGTTTATTCAAGTTTCGAGCTCAGGTTCATTTCAAGAGTGAATCGGTCTGTTGTAGACAGGAAAACAAAATTCATCAAGAAAATTACACACTTTGTATAATAATCGGTCGCTAAAAAAATACACAAGGTAAAAATGTACTTTGGTCTGGAAATTTCAACAATTTATGCGCATCATTTTCTAAAACTTTTGCCTTTTAGCCCTAAGAATGATTCAAAATGCGAATTAAAAATTTGTTTACAGGAGAGTTAAATTACAGCAAAGCACGATATTCTGCGCCAAAGAGTGTTGAATGTTCTATATGTGTAATTCCTCAGGTCTGTGCTCTCAAAATAAATGTAGCACATTTGATAAATTAAAATGCTATTTAAAACTATAATTTCTAGCTAGCTCATCAAAAATGCTAAACATAGAAGAATAACCAAACTAACAATGAAAATGCAGCAACCAGCCGCGGCAATGATGAATCTAAAAATCTGTCACAGTTCAAGTGCCGCGTCGCAACTTTGTTGTAGCGACATTCACAACTGTGAGGGTTCTCAGTTTCACGTTTGAGTATCAGCTTACTGGAACACCAACAATACTAGGAATAGTATTTATTTTCGCATTTGCGTTGTAATCTATTTTATGAAGTTATAGCATACTGGTAAAAAACTAATTCACGCACAAACACGGTAGTACGCACTTTGGTTAACCCAAAAATTTAAAAAAAGTGAGAAAAGTCCTACGACAAGTTCGAGAGAGCAATGTAGATTCTGATCAGCTTCACAGGAGATTTGCGTGTCTTCTGTTGACATTCTCGCAAATTTGGAGGCTGTGGCATTCCATGCACGCATACTCCAAATGAAAGTGACGAAAGTGAAGAGCCTTAAGTCACTGCAACGACCTTTGCGAGTTTTGGCGTCACACGAGGAGGAGTTGGGAGAAGCAAGCAAGCCTTCAGATTGGTCGAGTGGGGCGCTCTGGGTCAGCACGGGTAGGTGAGTGTGTGGGGGGCTGTGACCCCAGTTCCAACTGCCCCCTCCTATATGGAAAGGCGATGTGGCGGCCAGCATCTTATAGCAAGTTTGCTGAGACCCTGTTAGTTCCCAGTTGGGTAGGAGGGAGATAAGACAAGGTAGGTCCTGGGTAGAGGCATGTTCAAGCGCTGGTCTGTTGGCAGGCATCTCTTGCTGTGGTCGGTTGGTGATGGTCTCTTGTTCTCAGTTGAGTCCAGTGGTGCCCTCTCGTGGTTCTTGCCCTCACCATCATCGGTGTGATTTTTAACTACTTGTGTGCTTTTAATTTGATCCCTGCTATGCGCACGTAAGTAGATATAATAAATTTACGAATTTATTCGACTTCTTTGGTGTCGGATGAACAATTTAACTCTGTAAATTTTTCGAAATAAATCATGAATATGTTCTAAAGAAGCTCAATCGCGCTGCTCATTTAAAATTTAAATGCAATAATACTGTTTTTTAATTATTTTACCGGAATATCATGAGCAATTTGTGAACGCATTATATATTCCAACAACAGTTCAGATGCACCTTCATTACGAGTATAGCCGCGGAAATTTGTTATTGAAAAATTTAAGCGCTAAGCATTTTTATTTTTAGTAATTTTGTGGAAGTGGTACTCAGACTAAAGCAAGATTTTACCATGCGATCGAACAAGATGAGCCATACCAAGAAGAATTCAATCCTAAGTATGGCGTCCCTAAAAGTTCTTCATCCTAACCCTGTACATGCTAAGAAATTGAATTCGAAACTTTGAAATCTAAAACTCGATTTTTACAGTCAAAGGCATGGCACTCAGAGTGGTATAATTGAAAAGTTTCAAATCAAACAAAAAACTGGAAAAGAAAATTAAATAATCAGCATAGCGTTCTTCAGACCAATGCCTGGGCTTAACTGAAACACATTCGAAACTAGCACTCTGCGATTACATATTTGGAATGTCAGCTTAGGCCTTCTTCTCAGTCATAACATCACACCAAAACAAAGAAAACATTTTCTTACCCCATGAAGCGTTGAAAAAAATCCAATCATATTAAGTAAATCGTGCATTGATGCAATGCTAAAATTAATGAGAGAACACTCACAGTAACCTGTCAAACGAAGCATCCGCGTTTGCTCGGCGTCCTAAGTTCCCCTCCAAAGTGACCATTACAAAAAGTGACTGCCATCTCGTAGTGATCACATCAATCATACGAAAGAGAAAAATCCCTATCGAGGTTCACTAAGGAGCAATCTTGATTGCAAAGCCTCTCTCCGTTTCGTAAGGCCTCTGTTAAAAGTGAGGCAATGGTCGAATTCTAAAGTATACCTCCTTTTTTTCCTGGCGCGAGGCGCACGAATCTTCATATCCGACTTGCGATCGAGGAATTTGAAAATTGTATAATGAAAAGCAACGATTGCTCCTCAGGCATAAGGGAACGTTCGAGGATTCTAAAATGCAGCGTAGCATCACGTTCAAATGTGCTCAAATGTAAAAGCGAAACTTCGTGGGTTTGACAGCAAGGTTTTCTTGCACCTCATTCTTACCCTCCGGTCGCGAGACGATGAAATTTGAAAAGATGGCTGTAAAACTCAGCGACTGTTTTTCACAATTTGGGGGACATGGACTTAGAAGTTCAGCAGCTCACAAAATGCAAATATGCTCAAGACTTTACCGTAGAATTACATGTGTTTGAGAGCGCGGACATTCTTGAGCCTTCTTCTTGATCTGACTGGGCCCCTAGTTGCCGAGGTATCTGCAGGTGGTGGTCGGTGCCCCCAGCCGGTACCCACGACGCGCTGGCATTACTCATGCTCATACTCTCACTTTCGCAGCTGCAGCAGTCGCGACCTCAGCGTCACAGCCCGAGTTGTGGTCAACCGCAGCGTTAGTGCAGTCCTCTGCATTGGTTCTTGCTTTCGAATTCATTATTTTTCCGGTCTCGATGGCTGCTTTTTCTAACGAATTATTATTAACATTACCCATCGTAGTTAGCTCTTTTTTTGTATGTTAATGATCGCCGTTTGTTCTGAGATTTTTGCCTCCCTACTTGCACTATCTTCACCTTGATAATTGTTATTCGCCGATATTTTCACTGTCCTAAGTCTCACCTTTAAGCGCCAATTTATGAATCTTAAGACTCGCTATTGCATCAGCTTTTCTGATGTAAATCGCCATTTTTCTTTGCTTTGGCAAACCTAACGATCTCATTTTGCAATCGTAATATCCAGATTTTTCTTGTTTGCCTGAATTGTAGCCTTAATCGGGGCAATTTTTACACGTTTGAGACTCGGGATTTATCTGGACTTTTTAAATCATTAAATAAGATAGCTCGAAACCTTAACCTGGTGATAATGCATTTGCAACTCAGGACTTACTTGCCGACGTTTGGTAGAGTTGAAAAGTAAAAAGTAAACTGGAAAGTAACAATTGCAATTGAACCTCATAAATAGCCTTTCTCGGGCAGTTAATGTGCTTCATTTGCAGTCAACTTTTGTGCTTCTCTTGAGATAGATCTGCCACTCCTCGATCCTGCATGAGAGAGTGAACACTTCAGCGTGGCTTGTTCAGTTTGATCGTCTTCGTTTTTGATCATGGAATACAGGGTCTGCTGTGCGTTACTCTCAAGCAAATGCGTCGATTTGTGATGTGTACTTTCTCACGTTAGTTTTCAAATTTTTACTGCGTATCTGTCCGATGATGTATGACACAGGACTAGCGGGTTACAGTTATTACTCCTGTTGAAACTATTTGAGCCCATTTATCCCAATCAGGATAGAGTTTCGATTTCTAGAGGAAAAATATGTCGTATTGATTCAGAGCAAATACAGAATGTACTTGGGGAGACTCCTCAATTCTTTCCCAAGCGGAAACACGATCTCTGACATAATGTCACTTATCATTTCACTTAGTTCAAACGTTACAGATTTCATTCGTTATTGTTAACAAAACAAGATCAATTAACAATGTTATTCAAGCGCTTATACGAGCATAGTGGCTTTAAAAATGTTTCGATTGCTTCCACTGACTTTCTCTCTATTCTCATAGTAGTGCTGAGGATCATTTAACATTATTATTCATGAGCTATATTTAGTAAATTTGAAAATATTTTGATTGCTCCCACTGACTTTCTCTCTATTCTCTTTCTCTCATAGTAGTACTTACGATCGGACATATCAAAGCAGAAGACTTGCATTGCCTCCGGAGTCTCGTCGAACTATTGTGAACGTCTTCAAAGCCCGAAAAATCTTCCTTTTATGTTTCCCTCGTGTTCAAAATCGAGAATGAGAATTGGACGTCATTCTACGTTTATTGACCTACAAGGAAAACCAAATACAATCGTTATTCAAAACACTCTATATACTCGCTTCAAGTTCCGATCGTTGTGCGTTACAACCGAGGAGTTCATTTAATGTTTTAGCAAATGGAGGATACAAAATTTGTTGTTTTTCAGGCAAGCGTTTATTATAGTGCCAATCAAAACACCAGCCGAAAATTTGACCCTGGGAGAAGCCTGAGGAGTTGTTTAACGTTGTGCTTCTGTCATCTATCTGTGCGGCGCGAAGTCAAAACGCTGAGCAATCTCTTCGTGGCTGCGCGAGGAGAAAATCTTGTTTATTTTACCCACGGCAAGGAATGCAAGTCTTCCGTTGTACTGTTTTGTCAAACATAGAGGCTTCAGTCTTGAAGTTTCACTTCCATATATGATTTTGATGGCTCACGGTCAGAACAATAAGACGCAGTTCAGCTTTAGAATAAAGACAGGAGAAGCGCCAGCCCTTTGTCCTTATACGCGAAGGTAGAGGAATCATTGAGTAATTCATTGTGAAAAAACGTAAGACTAGCTGCCAGGCACTCTTCAGTTCTCCTTAGAATGTCAAGGAAGAGAGGCTTTAAATGTCTTATGCTGAAATTGTACATAAATCAATCAGCCTATGCATGATTTTTTTGACACTTTCTTGGAAAGCACAACGCTGCTTCAAGAACCGATTTACTTCGACTCACAAAAGTGCAAATATTGAACATGGAAGCTACGCGTACAGGCACCGTCGCACCTGGAGTGCCACCGAGGGCGCTGCAGTGGACAGCCTATGTTCCAGTAGCGTTCAACTTCCATCAGAGAAAACTGCAGCGATTTTCTTTGTGATCATAAAAGTGCAAGTGCTGCCTTGGACACGGTCATGACGAAGCGGTTCCCTGCTACTCTGGAGCGCCAGATGACCCATATTCCGAGACGAAAAATGCGGAAACATTGAACGAAACTGGCTTCCATTGATGCCGTTGAGAAACAGGTTGCATTACGGGGAAAAGCGGCTTGGCTCAATAAGGAATTCTTTCGTAATATTTCAAACGGTGACGCGCGTGATTTCTGTGTTTGCATGGAATTTCCTCATGAGGTGTTCTAGAAACTATTTTCAAAATTAAGATTTCACTTCAGGTTGGGCAAGAAATTATTACAGTTCCTAGGTAGAGTGTGAACAAAGCTCTCACTCTCCGCAAATGTAGAAAGATAACTGAACAAAATAGAAAAAGTAAGCAAATAAACAATACACTAGCAGCCATGCTAGGAGCACCGCACGTTCGTGCCCATCTTGACATTGAAATATTTAGATTGGAGCACGTGTCCAAGCCTCCTCATCGCGTCTTATGGCTCCAAGCTCGTCCTTAACCTCGATGATGAAGGCATCCTCCAATAAGGAGTGGATTCATTTTGCATTCACGGCTGACGGATTGTCCGCTGAAGAACCACTAACCTTGGCAAGAGCAGCTCCGGGTACCCGTGCATACGTTTCTCCTCCGTCAGCTTAATCATGACTACGCAAGCCAATGGAAGCTTTTACTTTGGTGCAGCGCTTGAAACTTTGACTCATTACGCGCCTGAATTTGATAAGTTAAAAATTAAAAATTTTATGTTTTGGAAATTTGGAATAGGTTGATAATTTTATAAAGGTTATGGATTTTAGAGTAGTGTAAAGCAAGTGGAAGGTGAATGATATCCTTAAAGAGTAAAATACAATTTTTAAACTCCGGTGATGCTGGCGGGTAACGGGTTAATATTCGAATAAAATTAATGTCAATGCTGCTTACTCGAGCAACAAGGCAATGCATTAGACATGTTGAATGAAAGTGTAAATAGCCGGTATAAAAATTCAAGATACAATTATAGAATTTTACAACTTCATTCATTTTTATTCTGATAATGTGATCTACGAAGCAAAAAAAAGATTTTACCTTATTCAACGCCTATTTTAGCTTAATTGTATGATACATGTAGCATAACCGTTTGAAACGTAAACATTTATCATTGATGTTCATTTAGTATTATAGAGCGTATATTTTGCCACGTCTGTTGGCTTAACGGCATCACTCAGACGCACATCTTAGTCGCAATTTTTTTTCCCCTCAAGGTTAATAATTTTCAATGACGTGCACTTTCCTGCGTGTAAAAATAAATAAACACATAAAGCTGGGAGAAGTCTGTACACGGTGGAGAGAAAAATGAATGATGGACAGCCTAACTTGGACGCTGAATGAAAATCTTCGTAGAATTTTGTGAAACTATTACTAATGTTGGCCATTGGCTTTAATTGCACATTCATATTTTGGTCATCAACTCCTAACAGCATCTCGTAAACGAAGAAGCCCTGAGCGGGATATTTTTAGCTAGCTTTCATGAATAAATTTGACTCTCCCCCATGCCATCTGAACGAAATCGAAGGTTGGCTGCTTGTACATCCCAATTATTTTTACTTGCCAAGTCATCCAATAGTGACAGTCGAATAAGTTTTTGCACGTTTGTTGGTAGCACTGCTTTGAAAGGTTTTCTTGGAATGAATTTCAATAAATATTTCCAGGAAGACCAAGCATAATTTCTCTTAAACTTACTGTGTTTGGTAGTCGACAAGTGTATACGGTCCTATATGATCAAATGATTAAAGTTTATTTGCAGTGCGCATGCACGAGAACATCAGTAAAACTTCCTAAACAATGAATTTGATTTGTTAGTGAATAAATAAGAAATTGAAGAAACATATCGTGGTATTATTTGAGAACTTTGAACGTATTTAAAATTAATATTACGCACCCTATGCAAATCGCTTGACAAAATTTAAATCCCGACACGATAACTCGTACAATGAAGTTCGAATTCTTTAGTAAAATCGTTCGTCAGTTCTCTGTCAAAATTGTTCTAGAATAAAAGCGTTTGTTGTTAGCGACTATTCAGGCAGTTATTGTTTAATGGAGATAGCTCCCGTATTTTTATAATGCAATGAGAATGAAACACATATTNATTCAGTCTACGCGGCTATAGCAGACACCCTAGAATGCATACTTCAACGAAAAGGAAAATAAAAAAAAACTCCCTTGCTGTGAAGATTTTTTTAACGTTTCACTTTCTCTTTATAAATGAACTATTCCGTAGAATAGTGTAGAGATTTTCGTCGAATCGAAAAGGATCGTGATTGATTTTCTTTGTTCAAAATGCACGGCTTTTCAGTTCTCTTCGTTCGATGGTCACTGTCGTATGGAATGCAATGACGTTAAACGAAGTCTTCGGAAAAACGTGACAATGTCGTTAACACAAAGATTCGAAAACGTGTCTCGACTTCTCCGTAATAGTCTTATTGAGTGATGAGGTGGGGTAGTCGTACATGTTTTATCGCCATATTATCTATGTTTTTTTTCAGCTATGTATTCTCCTCGATTACGTATGTGTTTGTAATACCCACACTCCGACACGCATTCTTACATCATCTCCAGAAATTAAAAATCAGATTCGGTTAGGAATCGAGCTATAGCTCACGTACTGGGATTGGCAACATGCAATTCGATGAAAATTAGTGATAGATTGTCGAACTTTTCAACGAATGCATATTATTCCGGTGGCTCTCAGGAAGGTTCAACACTGCAATGGATCCTGTGTGTAAGAAAATAGACGTTATCACTAACTTGTACTCGCTTCTAATTTTGGAATATCTCTAAATTGATATTAATGAAAACAGAATTAAGTGGCAAAACATGGGAGGTGAAGCATTTTAATCTTCAGTTCATATCCATTTCTCAGACTAAAAATTTCTATTAGAATTCTGCACTTTGTATAAATTATTCACAATCTACACTTCATTTGATTTTAAATCCCAACTGTACTACAATTTTTAACTATATTCATTGTCTTGCGAACTGCACTGCAGAATCGCGTGAGACGCGAGCCGTTCTAAGGATTTCATCAGTTGACGCCAGCAAGCACCCGAGGTGTTATTGTCCTTTCCTTGGAGCTGGTCGAGTTTACTTTGACGCAACGCTTGGTCTGGCATGTACTTTTCCAAGACCTGAACTCTGGAATGAGTTCAGCTGCTTCCCCTGACGCGTGCCTGCCAGGCTCCTGTCTAGTCCACAAGCTGCATCGTCCGGTGCACGAACGACACGAGTGACAAAGAATTTTACGTCCTTGCCACAAGCTTCCCCAAGCTACTTTCTACAAGATCCTCCGAGCTTCGGGGATTTTTTGCTTGCCCTCAAATATCAAGTTAAATTCTTTCACACTAAGAAGATGCTGGACTCGGAGTATAAAAGCTTTCTTTTCCTACGTAGGGGGAACATTTTCCATTGAAGGATCCATAAATGGGCCACTCGTAGATCGAAGCAAAAACTTATCCCCTCTGTCCTAAACCTATCCGAGCGGAACAGTTCAATGAAGGGCGCAAACTCCAATGAATGCCATCAAAAAGACGTTGATTGAACTATTGTATAATTATTTTTGTGGGCATTTCTGTTTTTGTTTATTAATAACTTTCTTCCGATTCCGAACAGAGGGAGATAAAACAGTCAAATGACTTTTACACAAACTGAGTGAATCTACTTAACTTATAATCGTAGATATTAGCTACCAAAGACGGCTAGGTTAACAAATTCTGCTACCTTCGATATAAGGTTGGCAAGGAATTCACATTGCAAGAATACTGTTATTGCACTCATTCACTTAGTTTCGAAAATCCGGAAATATAGTTTAACGTTTCACACAATGTTCGGAGCTCAGACAGTTCTGTCCCAAAAATGAATGTGAGTTTCTTTATAACTTAGGCAGAATTTTGCACCATTCACCCATTAGCTGAATGTTAAGTCAGAATTCCTGCGGGTGGCTTACGTAAGCTCAGAAATTTCTGTAAATACATTTGAATTTGCCTTCTTCACAATATGGCGTATTAGTGAAGTAGAAAACTACCAAAGTAAAATTTTCAATTGCGGCCAACCAAGGCAAGTGACTAGACTCGGAAATCAAGAGTTATAATAGCTGTATGAAATACGCCTTTATTGTTTCATTTCGTGGCTTCAAAGTCATGAATGTTCGTACTTGTTTCTTATTATTTGGTTACATTTTTTGTAAAATTAACGCTCATCAGTACATACCGTATCGGATTCTGGAGAAGGGGACTTTAGTGGTGGAGCACTGCCTTTCGCGGTACATCTTTGCTTTAAAATTTCTAAGACAGAGCTTTAAGGGCAGAAACTCTCAAACTTTACAAGCGACCGCTGAGTATTCGAGAAAAATATATTCGAAACTTTCCTGGATTAATTTCTGGATTTCATGAATCTGGAGCTGGAAATGTAAGAGAAGGGAATTTGCTTAAAAGTTCCAGAAAATCCAACTCGCCCTTTCAAAAGACCTTCTTTAGGGCTTTATAGCTTTCAGTTTTAAGCCTCAACAAGCTGCACTCAGATGTGGTCTCAGTAAAAGTCATGCTCTGTTTAGTGATTGCAGTGAAAGTGACCGGCAATAAAATACATAGTGCAGGAGAAATGAATCTAAATAAGGTTAAATGTTTTAAAAGAAATTGAAACTCTGAAGAGCAAGCGTTTAATAATATTAAAGTTTCAAAAACTGGCTTACCGTCGATCAGCCGTTCCAGAAAATTTGGGTGCAACCCTTTTTAGTATTGTTAAGAAAAAATTCTAAATGTCTCACAGAGCATCTGCGCATAAAAAAAATTCACTTTAATTTCCTACTAAAGAGAAAATGTTCAACGATAATTCGGTTTCAAGAAGCGTTGCTGCTTAAAATGAAGCTTTCACAACTGTGGAAAAAAACTAGGTCTAAACGTACGAACTTTTCCTTATTCATTCCTAGCTATCAAACCTAATTTTCGGCAAAACTCTGTGAATATGCACCTGAAAAATCGACTCTGCCATCGATTTCACATTCGCCATCGGCTTCTGCGATTCACACACGTCTTTTGAGTCTTTTGAGGTGCACACATTCTGCTCGAATTTAAGGGAATGTGCTGAGATATTGGACAGGAATTGGAGAGTCTGAGTCATAGCACAAATGTATTATTGAAGCGCAATCTGAGAAACCGCGTCATAGAGTCAGGGTCGAGTGTGCTGCCGTCTGTCTGAAGTGGTCGTGCAGCTTTTGAATCGAGAATTCCTGAGCTCTCTCTTTCGTTGAAGAGGGCCGTCTTCTCGAGTATTGTTGCGTAAAAATTTCCGTCTAGGATTGGGTAAATGTTCCGACAAAGCCCACGAGTTAATTAGGCGGTTGTTCCCTGAGCGAAGACATTAGTTCATTTTTCGGTTGACAGATTTTGCGAACTCAACTCTGTATGATTTTGTTCCTTCGGCTGGGAGAGGGATGCTAATTTTTACTACACCGGAAATAAATCGTTACACTCAATGTGGAGAGGATGATACCAACGCTGCTTTCTTACCTCCGACTCAGGCATGCCATGGCTTTGAAAGACTGGCAGAAAGTAAAACTGATCTTGATCGAATGATGATAATTTCCTTAGTACTTATGAAAATTGTGCGTTTTTGAGCGTACTTTTTCGGAAACGAAACTGTAAATTACCAATATTATCCACTACTTTAATTTCATTTGAAAGTCATCATTGTGAGCCGTCAAGCCATCGTCAACATTTTATTTTGATGGATGACGCTTGCATTTACGACTGGCTGGCGCGAATTCTTCCATTATATCAATGCCTCAGTACGACCAAGATTATACTACTGTGGCATCTTTAAATTTTTCACTCAACCGTAAACGAAAATGCAGAAGCTATCCCATATTTTTAACTTGACAGTGAACACAAATGTTGTAGGCTGTAGGTACTCTAAATCTTTCACTTGATCGTGTATATAGAGTCAGAGTCTCTCAACGCCTTTAACACGGCCGTAAATGCATATTCAGACTGTTTCTAAAAATTTTAGGCCACTGTTTCATCAAATGTTGCAGTTATTCCAAGTCTGCCAAACAAAACCTCCTATGCCTGACAGCCATGCAGAGGCAAGTCTCATTGAATGCTCAAAGAAAGCGACCCTTTGTTCAGCCCTATGAGAAAAGAGAAAGCTTCTTTCTTCATTCCCCATATGAATTTAAACGATGATCTTCGGGAGATCTTAAATTCCAGCTTTTACTCGTAAGTCAAAAAATTTTGTAAAACGATTGAATAAAAATGCAACACAAGACTTCTGAAATGCAGCTTCATAGCATAATTTACTAATTAAGTGATACGAGTGAGTTCAGCTTGTATTTTTTTCATTTTTCCTTAAAATAAATAGATTGAAATACCTCAAGTGAGTGCGGGAATCATTTTTAAAGTTATGGGGAAGTCTTAAAAATTACTAAAAACTCTTCACGTCGTGACACTCACTGAAGCAATGAGTTATTATCATTTTATGTGTTTTAAAAACTAGTACTGTGCTAGCTGTAAAAAAATTCTGTAAAAACGTATCTTTTATTGTGATTCTGAACCAATCATTCCGATCGGTCTAATAACAGGCTTACCAGCACTCCTTGAAATTTTTGAACGACAATTACGGTTACCCATCACAGAAAAATTTACTCTACAATTTACAGCATTATTTCTGTTGCCTCATTTGATGAGCTTTGTTGACTTCCACAAGCAGCGGGCCTTTTTCTCAAGGCCCATTCCGACTTGGGGTTGTTTGCCCACCAGCTTTGGATCGGAGCTCGAGCGATGTTGGAGCCCATTCCTATAAGCAGTTGTTGGTATGAAAACACTGACCAGAATTGAAACAGTTGTGGAGCTAATTCTTACCAACGATTGGGCTTGCAAGAATCATGGATTGGTCTTAAAACTGGATGGAGTATATTCTGATTAGAGGCACTAATGTTTTTTATTTTTTAAATCCTTGGAATCATAAATCGTATCTCTTTTAGTTGCTCTTGTTTATTGTTAATTGTACTGCGATAAGATGAAGCTAATAATTTGCATTCTCTATTTTCAGATCTCTGGCAGCATGAAGCTGCTACTACTAATATGCTTCCTCCTGAAGGTGAGTAACTGTGCTATACTTTCAACTAATACCCATGAATTTTGCATTACATTTATGCATAAATTTAGGTATGAACGTCGGGTTTTGAAAATTTATTTGTGCATGCAAAATTTGTACTGGCAAATATTAGTTTGCAAATCGCTCATTTTTTCGAACAAATTTAAATCCGCAAATGCTACTTACATTTACTCCTTCGGGTTTCTTGGTAAAAATTGTTCTTATCTTCTTCAGATTGATAAAGATGTCAATACGCTAGAAAATTGTCCCGTGATAACTTAGTTCGTATCTTCACAAGATATATACCGAAATCGGTCTACGAGCTTCTGTACCGGTCGGTACTTGCGTACATCGTGGAGTTGAATGTAATGAATGCAAACGTACGTGCAGCCCTTGCTACTGCTGACGCTGTTCTTGCGTCAAATTTTGGCTCGTAGCAACGGCACTCAATCTCTCCTTATTTGTGCTGCACACATCACTAAAGTTGTATTATAAATAGTCTCATCCGATTCTAGTCACGCCCAGTGTAGAGCCGATACGTTCAGGGCACTGAATAAATTAGAGAGGTTCACAAAAATTGCGTTCAGAGGAATTTGTTACAGTTTTTTAGCACAAATCGCTAACATGACATTGAAAAAGCGAAATTGTACCAATTGTAATTAATCTCAGATGATAGTTCAAGGAACACTTCGAATTGCATAATCTGATTTGATAAAATTTCACGTTTCTGATCATGGCAGGTAAGTTAACATTTTGAATGATATCAAAAGCCGAAATTCTTCCAAACTGCATGCAATCTGATTATAATTGGAACATAAATAGACTCGTTCAATTTAACAAAGATTGGAACCATTGACTAAAGCTATAAAATGTATCTTTAAGAAGGTAATTTAGAGCGCAGAGATCTGTTTCGTTGCATGATAGGTCGGCTTAAGAGTCTCCAAACACTATGCTTTTTCGGATGCATCCACGTCGTATTATACAAAGATTATCTGAAAACATTCATGTTTATGACTGAGATCAAGCTTCGAATAAACTAAAATGACTCATCATTCATTCAACTTTTAGTTGACCGTCAATTCATTGTTATCCTCTAATGACTAGATATTCTGGGAAATTTCTTAAACAATACGTTTGAAACTACATTTTCTTCCCATGAAAATATACACGATACACTATATACGTTTGGTCATTGGAGCTCATTTGTAAGATCTGCTTCGCAATCCGCATTCAAATACTCCGCGATCCTAAATTCGTATTTGTTTAACACACCTGCATTATTCAAATTAATGCTCACGTTATGTGAGAATGAAATTAAAATATCGTGTAAAACATTAAAATACAAGAAAGGGATCAAGATTTATCGATTTAATGTTTTTAGAGAAGTGAGACATTAAAATACTGATACGGGCTAAAAATTATTGAACAGTTTAATTTTTTAGAGAGCATTTTACGCTTCGTAAGTGTTTGCCAGCAATTATTATTTGCATCTATTTGACTCAGTATGAAATTTGTAGATGGACAACAATGGGACTTATTTTTTCTATTTATTACCCTAAAGTAGACTACTAGGTATTTTACCTCGGGATCGTAGAGATATCTGTTTTAAGAGGGTGCTGGGTCAGAATTTCCTCAAACAATCGTAGCTGAGATTTTTCTGTGGGATTAAGTTAAAACTCAAAAACCCTCTCACTTGTAGCATTTTTACCGACACAACGCCAGTGAAAAATCCTATTTTCTTTAACACGTTTTATTGACAAAATCTTTAGGCGAGCTGACATGTTCTACGGTAAGTGATTCTTAAATGGAATTGTTAGCCGGAAAAGAGGTCCTGACTCCTGTCAGTCCTAACATCAAGATCAAAATATTACACTTGCAGCCGGTGAGAGAACGATAACAGCCACCTGACTTGAGTAACTCTAGCGCTCATCTCGCTTCGTAGGCACCCTTGGAGATAACACTCCTGGCAAACAAGCCTATTTCAAATCACGAATTGATGTCATGTAAAGTGATAAATGTTCAAATTCTAATGTTTATTTGCACTGTCGCAACTGCGACTTACTTATGAGCATGCTAGCTGTGTTAACACAAAGAGCAAGTCATCAGACGTGTAGAGTTCTCCTTCAGCCCCCTCACGAATGCAGAATCTTTACTGCAGTCACGCATCTGCTACACGTCAGATTATGCAAGCGTTGTACTGCCAAATATGATCGAAGAGAACCCTCGACCCTTAGCGCGATCAAGCTTGAGAATTGAAGACTTAGTTTAGCACACTAGTCGCTGATGCAATTTGAAGGAAAATGAACTTGGGCTGCTGATTTCAATTACTGCTATCATTGGTATCGTATTTTACTTTCTTCTGTTTGATAAACGCTGAGCAAAAACCAAGATGAGATTCTGTGGTGAATGTTAGTGAATATCTACCTACGTTTCTTTCATAGCTGATTTGGCTTCTTCTTACAGTAATGCGAAAGAACTTGGCTAGGCCTGTTTGTAAATATTGATTTAAGTTTAAAGTAACTTTTCTCATTATAGATTTCTATCAACATGAACAATTACATATGTTTAATGTGATCTTCATGAACATAAATGACTTCCCTAGAGGCCCAACATTAAAATATAGGGCTTTTGTTCTATACATTTTCTGTGTTCTATTTTATATGTGTCGATGTAGCAGTTTAAAATGCTAGTGCCAAATGCCAAGGCAGGTACTGAAGTACTTTCTGTATGGGAGAAAGTAGATCTGCGGCGGAAAGGTGGTCTCCTGTAAAAATAAGTGTTATCAAATGGCAGATGCTGGAGGCCATTATGCAGAAGGATTAGGTGCCTGGACGCTGTCTGGACTATGTTTTTATGAACGAAGCTTACAGAATGGCGAGCAGTTCGACCTCTATAAAGACTCTAATCTATTTACTGCATTGAAACTTTCAACGAGGCTAGGAATATCTAAAGAATTTGTCGCTAGATAATTTTTTATGCGGTCCCTATCAGTTTTGAGATAGCTATTAAATGTCTAAAAACGCGAGGGGAACTGCATAGCCCGTTGTAGATCTTGAGCGCATCTAACGTAGTTCTTTCCATTCTCTATCCCAAGCGAATATTTTTGAGAAACTGTTGAGTTTGGAGTCCACATTATTTTCTACCCACTTATGCTCTGCGTATAGTAAGAAAACCTACGCAGCTTTTAATTTACGACGTGATTCGTTGGGATACAATTATTACTCGTGTACATTACTTCTATCAATAGTTTTGAACATGAACGACAACGTAATTTTAAAAGTTATATGTGCAAAACAGTAATTGAATAAATAAAATTTCATTTACAGAAAACCATCAAAATCTCTTTATCAATCAGAATAATTTCCAGCTATTTGACCGAGCTGAAAAATTACTGATTTTAAAAATGATAGGAATCGCTGGGAAGGTGCAAGAACATGAACTTGGCAACCAATAAGAAAGGCAAGGCTAAATTAGAAAAGACTCTGTGCAATTTTTTAACAATCTTCGACAATGATTGCTATTCCAATGGAATTTCGAGCATTGTCGTCAGTGCTATGGCATGCCAGGATAAAATATTCTCTTGCATGTCAGAGCCAAAAAAATTCACAATCGGTATCTCGTAGAAACTTTACTGGGTCTCCTACAGAACTGTTATTGTTTAGTAAAATTTAGTGTGGCTCTATACATTAACTTTGATAAATAGGAGCGAAATTTTTCTCAATTAACGTAAAACATATTCGTGTGTCTTTGAGGTTGATATATTCAAGAATTTCTTTTCCTCATACGACTCCAGTCATTACATTTTTACCTAACAGCAGACTTTGCAATTATGATATAGAATTCATACGATCCTATAAAATGGCTTTGGTAATTTATGCTCATATTCTGGTGGCATACGAGGTGGCAACACAGAGCTCGCTGCTCCTGTGCTGCCGACATGTCATGGATCGCTGGCCAGGAGAGTCAAGTTTCATTGCGGCGTGGCCAAACCTTTCTGTCTCGGTCTCGCTGCAGCTGCTCACGTGGCCCTATACGAGACGCTTGTGTGGCTACGGTGTGGGAACAGTTTGACAACTACTGTGCACGCAATAATTTCGAACGTGCTGCAAAAAAGGTCACTGGGTGATCGCGGATTTACATATTTTCATTCCATAACTTCCATTTCTTTGGGGAGTTTAAATGAACAATTTTTCCCAAAGTTCAACTCTAATTGTTCTGAATTCAGTATCTTAAACCATGAGAGCAAGATATTTTAGCGTAAGCTGTGAACATTTATCTTCGAAAGAACGAGATATCGGAGACGAGCTACTTCATTGCCTGAGAGTAAAAGTGCTGTCGGAGACTTCAACGCTGCTTGAGTACCGATCTCGCGCTGACTCACATCAGCCTGCTAACGGATTAGTTGAACTGTAACTAACTTTCGTACAGAGATCTAAATTGAACTACACTGTAAATTAAAACAATGTACATTTCATCATGTTTCAGCTGCATCAGATCTGTTCAAGATAGGCTGTCCAAGTGAGATTATTCCTTTGATCCCTCGCGCGATGGTAAATACAAACTGGGTCTCTTTGTAGCACGAAGAAAACATCACAGTCTCTCTCGTCGTGACTCTCAATAACGTACAATACCAGTTACAAGAAGAGCCCTAGGTAGAGCTTCCCTATTCATTGAGTTGCTAAATTCGACATTATTTTAGAAATACATGAGGCATTCGAATATACATACATAGGACACAATGCTGAATCAACGTAAAAGAAATGAATTCAACTGTCCTATCTACTACGTGCAGTAACATGTTGTTTGTCGGTGAATTCAAATATGTACATATGTACGTACACCTGATTTTATTCTCCTATTTTTTTAATTATGGAATTTACCAACAGCAAATGATGTCTCGAAAATTTGCATTGAAGTTCTGGTCTAGATTAAAAAATTCCCGATAGTAGACCATTGGTGACAAAAATTTTAAAAACCTGTTACATTTGCTTAATTTTAATCAGTTTTAATTAGGTTTAAGTTAGGGCCTCAACCTAACATTATGGATGTTCAGTTGAACGATGTAGTCGATATACATGAGTCAAACTTATTGGAAGCAGAAAAAAAAGTGGTTTATCCTTAAAAAAGTTCAGGTTCATCGATTCAAATCTAATTTTTGACGACGATATTTTGTCAAAAATGTGCAACATAAACTTCTATACTAAATTTCACCCTATGCTATCCTTATCGAAAGATCTGTTCCGTTAGAATTTAAGTATGTGAATATTATTCAACGGCGTGTACGGAATACTCGTACTTCCAAAACGATCTTAAGAAATGTAATACAAACAGCAATCTGTGTTAATGTGAATCGCTTGCGGCTGTTTCACGCCAAATCAATAACAGCCTGTACTATAGTGAGACGACTTTAACTGCAGCACTGTAGAACAATAACACTCTGCACTAAAGTGAGGCGACTGTGACTGCTGCATGGTAGTAGTGAAAGTGAATCAATAGTGAAGCATTAATTCCAGCTCTTTGTTACGCAGGCTCTCTGCTGCATTGGTTCAGTAAGTGGGTCACACTCGCGTACCGCCTAAAAACTATCCAGCATTTGAGGCAAAAAAGCTGCTACAGACTCACAGCGCTGCCGATGCTCCACCTTGAGACTGAGCGAACCAGAGAGAGTCGACCTGCCTGTACCCTTCACGAACGAAGCGTTCTATAAGGACACCAGATATTGTTGCTACGGTGAAAAAATTGTTGCCAAGATCAAAATATGATTGTCACGTTAGAAAAGTTCATTGCTTCGATGGAAAAGTTTCTGTTATGATCATCACTTAGTGAAAATAAGTGCCGTGGAAGTTTTATTTCGTGGTTGAAGAGTTTTACATCCCTAAATTACCTAACATTTTTCTAAGCTCATTTTGTCTGGAAAATTCGTGATATCAATTAGACATTTATGTGAGCCTCTATGAGGACAGTTCCGGAACATCAAAGACGCTTCTCAATTGAAGAACATGATAGTTATTTTTTGGCTCCTCAAGCTCATAAAAAATAATTTGACTTATTTATTCGGTAACGTTTACGCGTTAAGCCTCGTGAACGCCGTTACGCATTCTTATTGAATGTAACAACAGAGAAATGTTGGTACAGAGAACTTTAATATGATGAATCGAACATCGGAACACTTTTTAAGCAGCGATACATTACATTAATGATCAATGTTCACTGTTCCATTTGATCTAATGTTGCGAGAGGTTGATTGCAGTATACACAATTTTCATCAGCACCAGACAATTTGCAAGACCCATCAAAACCAGTGATCCAGAAACCATATTAAGAAATGCATCTTTGCATTCTACAACGGCCGCATTCTTAACGTACGCCATTTAGGCAAGGTCGCTCCAGAAAAGTGGTTTGGGAAGTGGTGAAGTAAATGGGGCGACCTTAAAATGTAACGACGTTAGCTTCTTGTTACTAGTGAACGTGTAGTTCTATTTTCAATGCTACGAAATATTTCATGAAACTAGCCGTGAAGGATTATAATTTCAAAGAGAGCGAAGCCCAAAAAAATCCCAACCAAAGCCATCGTAAAAAGATATTTCAGTTTAACAGTATGGAACATTCGATTCAAAATTCTGTGTGAAAGATAGTCTTTATTGTTTTAATTGAATGATACGTGAGTTTTATGTTAATTTCATTTTTTTCGATCGTACAAACCTTAACACCGAAGTGCCAGTTATCATGGGCTCGGTCTGACGGTAAATGAAAGCGATCAAATGTGCTTGAACGTCCAAATGTAAGTCACCGGGTTCATAATTCCTCCTTCTCGAATTATACTCTTCTTATTTCTTTTACCCCAGTCTGTGTACACTACCTTCTATAGTTTGCAATGTCAGTAACATCAAAATAGATTGCATTTGGTGATGTTACTGTAACGGGAATCCCGTCAGATTCCATTCCTACGTATCCAATCCAGAGCAGTCCTCATCCATAAATGCCCGCGATGGCTCCTCAAAAGGCTAAAGCTGACCAGGTCTTGAATCTTATTAATCTCATAGTTGGTCGCATGGAAGCAATCTCTTCGATAAGAAATTATTGCAATCCCCCAAAAGCTACCGTGCTCCCAGAAAGATCAAGCTCTTAGTAATCTTTCTTGCTTAAGAGTTATTTATTTGTTCTCCTGTATAGTATGCATTTGCATAGTTCCGTAAAGATCGCCTTTGTATTCTAAAGAGGTGATGGAAGTAGTTACAAGCTCACTGAAGAATGAAAGTGTTAACGGCATTTGTAACGCTTGTGGCCCAGTGAGCAGTCAAAGGTCAACTTTCTGTCTGGATGCTGGAGAGGGCATCATTAATATTTAACAGCCACCCGTTGCTCAATGAGAGGAATACTAATTACCCGGTCTTAAATTAGCGAGGCTCTCGTAAGGTCAGATGTGGGTCTCGCTCAACCAATCAAGCCTGGACAGAAGAGCAAGAAAGGGTTCCTGCTACCCCTTAATGCTAGGCGAAGCCTAGTGAATTGCGGATCCTGATTGTAATCAATTCATTTACTTCAGCTGAAAGTACTAGAATCGGATTGGAATTTTGAAAGAGAAGAAATGACGTTTGGGACCTTTGAAGATTTAAAGTTTGCCACTTCTGTATTAAATTCCTTCTTAGTTTTTGTCGTAAATAGAAAATATGAACGACTTAAGGGAATAAAAAATAAAGTCTCTTTGTTCTTCGTTCACATTGCTACATTTATTTTGTCGTCAGACAGATAAACAAAAAATACTTTCTATGATAAAGCTTGGTCTCTTCTTCGCCAGGTTTTCTGGCGAAAATAGGTCATTTTCAGGGGATATTTTTGAGCTTGAGCCCGTCAGATATACGAGTACACTCAGGAATTTTCGGCTATAACTGATAAAAGACATGAAAAGAAAACTAACTCGTCTCAAGCATTTTTTTCATAAATCAAACGCTTGACCAGTTCACTCGACCAGCGAAATTTAAAAATAAAAGTTGGATAAAAACGAGTTAACTCTAGACCAGGGAAAGGTTAAAATGGTAAACTGATAAACATTTTTACTTTAACCTAAACGACGCTAAACGCTCAAAACCCTTTAAATTGAACTTGAGCTGAGCAGCTTTGCATCGGTCGGTGCTGTGTTTTGCGTGGCTGTAGCTGTACACGAGATGATCTTCAACAAGCTTGCCTACCTGACAACGACTTCTGACATTTGAACACGAAGCCGTGCTGTGCTGTGGTCCACGATGTTCTGTGACTCCCTCTTCTACGTGTACCAAAATAAAAATAATTCCAATCGCAATATTTGGTCAAATAATCATCATTAGAGCTATCCAGAATTTTAGAGCTTGCGTTAATTCAATATGCATTTTTACAGCAATAACGCTGCTTAAATTTTCTAGCTGTTTACTAGGGACTGCTTTCATTGGGTACGTTCCAAATTTTTTTTAAATTCAGATATCTATCGTCCTATATAATCGCATTAATAAAATATTCATTATTCTCATTAAAAATGAATAGTCTGTTTTGTCAAATACGCTAAATACCCAGGGTTGCATGCATGACTATTTTCAGAAGAGCCTTGCGACCTCACAATCATGAATGCATTATGACAGAATTTGGATAGTTTCGTGCTCCGCCTTGCAAACAAAGGATCGTAAATAAAGGAAGTTGAACACGCCTAAAAATAGGCAAAATCAACGCAAAGCGTTGTCTGAAGGATCATTGCAGGCAATAAAGTGTAAGCTTCGTTTTTCAGAGAGATTGGCCTTACAACCCCTCCTCCCCATGCAAATTTAGTATTCTTTAATGGCGTTTCTCAGAAACACCAAGGCTCTAAGTCAACAGTTTGAATAATATTAACCCACGATTCACTGAATATTAGTTGAAACAACAAGGAGTGTTTGATGGAATAAAGCCCAAAAAATCATGCAGAGATTTCATAAACGAAATTTTAATAAAATTCATGTACGAAAGTAAATTTGTCGCTCCAACGAGGCAGTCAATGTAAACTGACTGAATTATTAGAACCTGCATAAACCTAGAACGTAGTTTCAATGAAACTAGGTATCGAGAGCGTTTCTCACCAACCTGCAATCGATGATTATAATTAAAGCTTTGGGGCCAAGGCCTTCGATGTGAACGGGTGTTACGTCAAACTGTCCTGCGAGAGGTGTAATTTACCTTGATTCGTTTGCTCGGAACTGCTACCAGCCGCGCCTGTTCTCAGAACGATCTGAGGAGGTGATCATCCTTGCAGCTGCGACTGCTGAGCACACTTTCACTTAGCGGCTACAGCCCTGGTCAGCGGCGATGTCGTCGCGGCGGCCGCTGAGTGTGCCTCAAAAATGGACATTAACCCTACGAGGCACAAATTTCTGGATTAATGTTTTGAAAACTGTATTTTTCCTCTACACCTGTTCTTGGGCGAGCTGGAGTAATACGTCTTGTTCAAAAAGGAGATTCGTGAAAGAATGTTCAATTTTCCTTTTGGTTAGTTAAATTTTCATTTGAATTGATTGTTGAACAAGCACTCGAATATTCAATAAGATGTGGAGGAATTATGGATTGTTACTTGAGGGCAACATTGTACCATCGCAGCCTAAAAACTGAGTTATCTTCGGGCTGAGCCTCGCGATACACCATCTCTCATATGAAGCCTCGAGGCACAGAAAGCTTATTTTAATATTAGCTTGACTCGAGATGAACAGAGCGAACAAGATAGAATCATTCAACAACCTGTTGCAAAGACACAAAAACCTCAAATGGCAGCTTCAAAATCATTGAATAAAGCTTTCCTTTGACTTAGGCATAATTTCATTCAAACTATTAATCATTTTGAGTTAATGCCAGCCTAGTCTAGGAAACTAGATTGGTCTAGTTTTACGTATCGAAAAGCCTTTATTGAAGGATACGAGTAAATATGAATTCTTGGCCTGTATACAAAATTAAAGCTGTTCAGGGAGCATAGGATGTGGGTAGCACAGCGAGTCAAACTGCCTCTGCGTGCAGAGCCTGCTTTCAGTTTAAGGAAAAACTTGACTATTTCTTAAGCTTATGTTACATCGGTTCTGTTCTTTCATAGAGTGTGACTCGTGCTAGTTAGCTCTTCGTGCTGCCATGTGCTAGTCTCCCTTGTGCTGCATCTTGCGAATCCCTCTCGTGTTGTATCATGCTAGTATATTTCATTCTGTCATGGTAGTTCACCTCACGCTGTATCAGCTAGTCCCCTCGTGCTGTATCTTGCTAGTCCCGCTCATGCCGCATCACGCTAGGCCCCTCGTGCTGCCGCACGCTAGGCCTTTCGTGCTACAACACGCTAGTCCCGCTCATGCCGCATCACGCTAGGCCCCTCGTGCTGACTCACGCTAGGCTTTTCGTGCTTCATCACGCTAGTTTAACGCTCGTCCAGCTCCTTAAGCTCATGTTCCTCTACAATCACACAGTCGCAGAGCCGGAGGCATGTTCCCAAAAGTCTGTAAATTTCTATTCTAAGTTACAATCTGAAGGGCTTCACTCTCTCATTTGAAGTGTTTTATCCTCATTTTGAAGTGTCTTACTCTTCATTTTGAAGGGTCGAACTCACCCATCTTGATGTGGCTTACTATCATTTCGAAGTGTCTTACCCTCGTTTTGAAGTACCTTACCCCATTTCGATGTGTCTTACCTTCATTTCGAAGTGTCTTACCTTCATTTTGAAGTGCCTCACCCTCTCATTTCGCTCTATTTCCGAGCCTCAGAACAGCCCAAGACTCGCATTACTGACAACGCAAGACCACTCGTGAAATGTGCATTTTTAACCCACTGTGCCTTCAAGGCCATCGAAGGTGAAAGTACCGTTGAAAAATGATCGGGGCTGATGACAAATCTCTTCAAAATAGTTATGAACCAGTATGAGACGCTGGGCATATGATCTGCCCAATACGAGTACATAATCGTAGACCGAGTTGCACTCGATTTATGTAGCATGAAATACGTTTAAACGGAGAAAGTACACGCATTTTCGTTTTACTATAACAGTTCGAAGCTACCATAACTTAGAATTAAATCAATCAAACTGCAAAATCATGCGAAATCATCTTGCTCATGGGAGCGCCGAATTTTTTAGTAATCTCAAGCCTTAATAAATACTCGAGTTTTCATTCTCTGTCAGCGCTTCACTCGCCTGCCTCATCTTGTCCTTCGCGCAGCAGTTTAGTTTAAATTTGGAGCCGCCCAGAATGTCTCGTGTTCTTTCGTAGTGACCCTTAGCCTTCTTAACCTGAACACTAGCCGCTGCCCTGAGCTTAAGTTATAGCAACACCTCCTATCCTGATTGTAATTACGAAATCTGATCAATATTCGACTGCTGATCACTTCTGGATATCGCTCTCAACAAATGGGATTCGAGTGGGACTCCCCCGACAACCGATGTTCTCCTCTTTGTCACTTGATTAGCGCTCGTACATCAACCGCCCGAGTCTCCAAGCCATAAATTAAGCGACAAATCACGAACGTGCTCTTAGGTCCGATAGCATTCACATTTTCCCTGTTATTCGGGGCTCTCTCGTGGCCAGAAAGAATTGTAAGCGGTGCGCTTCTTCGACTTGAACTTTCGGGTGCGAGACGGATGAAGCACCTTCGCTTACAATAGCAGGCTCTTTAGCATAAACAGCCATCGTATTTATTTAACTGACACAGGCGACAACCCATCAGATGCCCTTCTCCCGACCTCCTCATGCCGAGAGGGAGCGAGAGTGTGTGAGACTGCAGCGCTTGCTCTGGTAAGCGCTTCTTTGGTTTGGTTCTTTGCGGTCAACCTCCTCATATAAGGTGCCGAGCGCAGAATTCTTTCAACCATTTAGGGTTTTCTATACACTGGGAGAAACAGGGAGACGCAGAATATGATTCTTCATCCCATGTCTACTACAACTTCCACCCGTTTCTCTGTTGAGCAATGGCTTAGGAATCGAGTAGAAAAAGCAAAATGGAACATTATTTTCATTGTCGTAATTTTTTTGTACTCAGTTAAATGGATTTACTTCCTGCATTACTCAATATAAAGTTATGGCTCGACTGCATTTTATGAAAAAAAAAATTATCCGAGAGCGTAGCTGAAAGATAATTCCAGCCAAACTTGATTTTCATTTCGGTTTTACTCGGGCGATATCCCCAATTATTACTGGAATTCGCTGGACTGTCCAGAGATGCATGCGTCCAGCAAGCCAGACGCTGACCTCCTCCATCAAACTCTTTGTACGTAGGCCACCTCGAGCACGGCCCGGGCTGCGTGGTGTGACCTCACTACACACCTGACCCGAGAGAAGGGCGCCATCGGCTTGGTTGAATCTAGCTCTTGAAAATTTGAACAGGATATAATAGTCGCGGGTGGAATTTTAACTTGAGGACTTTTATGATCGAAGACCGCGTTTCTATTCGAGTGACTGAGTTTCCTTGTAGAATTTTCAAGACTCAAGAAAGGATTGTTCTCAAACCGGGAAGAGTGAAATCTGTGTAGGAAATGAGCAGTCGTTATTTCATGCCTAGCTCATAAATACGAGATGAGTTAAAATTTTTGACGCCCGAGTACTTTGGTCAAACTGTGGCTGATATTAAGAAAATTCTGACCTTACAATTGAGTTTAATGCCTATTCTACTTGACGTATTAGATAATAGGGTCTCCATTCGTTTTATGAAGATGCCATGGGCTACAAAATAGAAAAATAAATGCACAGACAAAACAATTAAAATACTTGGTACCAAAAAGATATTTTCTCCGTTCTGTCTGAAAGAACTACATACGCATCGAAATGTATACAGTGGAATTTTTACTCGCGCGAACAGACCTTTAACTTATTTGCCAACATGCCTGATAGATTACTTAAATTGAAATCCAAAACAATTCATCAAAGCTTCCTACCCTTTTTTCAGTTCCCAAACCCTACCGAAAGAGCCATGAACTTATTTAATTAACGGCAAACTAACGTACGTGAATTTCCAGAGTGTCGTCCTGTGACTACGTAAAGAAGTATATACTTTTTGGTGACATCTAAAAAAGGCTAAAGCGCCGCACTATAGCAGTTCCGACGTGTACGGAGTACTCGAGAATTGTGCTCACCGAAAAAGGCTCCCCAGCGTGCGGCTGTTGGGGAGCCAATTGCGGCAATGGAGCAGACTAGAGACAAATTTTCGCTGTGGAATTAAATCCAATAATGCCAGAATTCTTCTAACGACGAGAGTGCGGCTAGTTTTGTGCGAAACAGCAATTTGAATCCTTATGTATTTGTGCGATTAGGCTACATAGCTCTGCACAAAACACCAATTTCATCTTTGTGCATTAGTACATTGAGACTGCAGATAGCTTGTACTTACGTACAATTGTTCGATATGCCATGTACATACATACATAGCACTGGCCCGTCTACGTTTAAAGAAATTTACGAAAAGTGCAAATTGACAGAGAGTGACTCGATGGACATTCAACAGACCCCGCATTGCTCTCTCAGGAGATCTTGGCTCAGTCTGGCATCGCACGAGCCTCGATAGAGCGAGTGCATCGAGAATTTTGCCGGTATCTTGATTTTTTCAATCGAATTGCAGAATTAAAACTCCAGAAATGCCCAGTTAGCTACAACTTTTGAATGTGTGTTGTGAAGAATGACAGTCTATATCAAGGGATAAGGTTGAAGCGAGCTGTCCGAATCAAAATGCGGAAAAAGTTAATTGTACATTGAATTTCATTTCAATCGTTTTTACAGAATTTCGAGGTATTTATGTTTGAATCTTTCGACTGAGAATTTGAAACTAACTTTTTAAATTCATTCTAAGAATTACGATAGAGTTCTTTTAGTGGTATAAGGGGTAAGTCAAAAAGAGATTTTAACTCACTCACCGTCACTCGATCTCCGAACCAAGAAATGAGTAATTAGAGTCGCCAGAATTTGTCTCGCGATTATTCTTTGGCAAAGAGGTTTAGTTTTAAATATCTTTGTTCGAGTAATAAACTCCTGATAAATTAAGCCAGCAACGTACAAGGAAATTTTATTCATATTTTTTTGAGAATTTCTACCACAATGTTTCTAAAAAAAAGTTTTCGCTTCCAAGGAAATTTTTTGCACTTAATAATGTACTCCCAAGAAATGAGCCTTGAAAAACCGTTCGGCTCCTAGATTTGTGAAAAACTCATTCCTCTGCCGCAGGCTACGCCTATGTATAATTTACGGTACATGCACAGCTGCCCTTAGTTCTACATCAAGGAAAGTATGTCTCACTCTACAGGCATGTTTCGCCTCTGCGCCTCGTACTTTTGAAATTCAGATAAGTAAGAAGCCTCACTATCGTGCGGTGCTTCAATCGTTGGATACATGAGAGGAAATAACATCCTAATTCCGTCAAATTCGACATTGAGTTTTTACTGTGCGTTCTCACACGATGAAGCCAACCATGGCGCCGACCTGCCGCCACCAGCCGCTAGATTTAAGCCCTTGTTCACACTCGGTGGAGGTCATCTGGCTTCTCGTACACCGATAAAAATTACCACTCGTTTTACCTCCGCTTTGCGGCTATTATCTAAGAAGACTTAGGCACGGCCCTCGTAAGGTCAGTGGGGCAGTTGTAGAAGCAACTCCTCCTTGGTGACCCTTCTTATTAAATCGTTTCCAGAGTTCTCTCGTTCGTATCTCTGGGTCACTCGTGTTTTTATGTTTAGGCGTAACCTTGTCAAGGGCTACGTGCCTCGGCAACTTCAACTCCGAGCTGACATGCGCTCAACAAATTGCAGAGCTCTCAACCGATCTCGTACCAAATATAGATGAAGTTCGTCATATTTTATTTATCTGAAAGCATGAAGAAAAGCGTCATTTATCACTGTCTTATGATATTTGTCGGAATATGTGTCTTCAGTTCATAGCTAATTTTTGAAACGTGTATTAAAAGTGCTAAAAAAATATTGAATAAAATTTATAAATTATGGTATGCGATGTTCAGGTCTCCGAACACTCGGCTGAACCGTGTGAAACGTGAGAAAAGTCCTGGATTTAACCAGTAGAGTTAAGTACAATAGTAGCTCACTTTCGTCCGTTAACTATGTATTCGTCAGTTTAAGCTATTTTTTAGGAAAGAAAGATTAAGGAATTCCTACATAGTCCCTGAGAATTTAAAGAAAGCTTTACAAATCAGAATATCATAATATGAGCATATCGGACGGCCGTTTAAAACTAATTTTTTTTATGTTGACCGACTGTACATCCACATCTGAAGTGCGATGCTATGTTAGGCAAATGTACATAAAGGTATTCTATTCAGCAAATGTACATACACACCATCAGATCCGTGATGTTATGTTAGCCAAATATACATACACCCGGATCTGAGGTGTGAAGTTATATTTTCCAAATATACATACACCAGCAACTGAGGTGTGAAGTTATGTTAGTAGAATGTACATACAACAGCAACTGAAGTGTGAAGTTATGTTAGCCGAATGTACATACACCAGCAACTGAAGAGTGAAGTTGTGTTATTCGAATGTACATACACCCGCAACTGAAGTATGAAGTTATGTTATTCGAATGTACATACACCCGCAACTGAAGTGTGAAGTTATGTTATTCGAATGTACATACACCCGCAACTGAAGCGTAAAGTTATGTTATTCGAATGTACATACACCCGCAACTGAAGGGTAAAGTTATGTTATTCGAATGTACGTACACCCGCAACTGAGGTGCGAAGTTATGTTAGCAGAATGTGTATAAAGGTATTCAGCAAAAATAATTGTTTTATAGTGTATAATTAATTTCAGCATAAATATACTAGAATGCAAACCAACGTTCTCAAGTTTTCAATTCTTGATGCTAAAATATTTACAATCTGATGCAACTTAATACTGAGAGCCTGAAAAATATTATCACTTTGATTTTAATATATCTAGTCCTAATATCAGGTATTTTCCAGTACCTCTTCTTTTGGACTAGTTAATTTGATTGGGATAAATCAGGCTTCCGAAATTATTTGAGAATTCTCATTTTCAGTTCAAACTTTGTTTCCGAAATCCATCGTAACCAAATTCGTGTGTAAAATTCGATTGAAGAGTAATTTCAAAAACTAATGCATGGATTCTCCGAAGCAAGTCAGTTTTGATTTCCTTATGTTGTCCCACCAGTTAGTAAAAAATCCACGCTGTATGCAGAATGGAATGTTACGCTCCTTATCGCACTGCTTGGTTTTACTGAGCCTTCAAATGTAATCATGCGGGGCCAAATTACTCTCCTTATTGCACCACGAGTGATTTTTCCTAGAACCGTATAGGTGTTGCGCTCAATACCGCACTTTCTAACACATTCTTTTGAGGCATGAATAAGAGTCATCACCAACCAAAAAACATTTGCGAAATAAACCGAAGAAAAGTAGCAAATGATCGAGGAAAAGGACTTCGAGCGCAAAATGACTCTGTTGAGCTGAGTGATTGTTGTCATGTAGTACGTCAGAAAACGCAATCAGAAAAACGTTCTTTCCTATTTCTTACGAACACCCCTGATCTGTGTGTATTTCCTGTGAACTCTGTAATGACGGAACCTAAACACAAAAATACAAAGACTCAAGCGCGAGAGAAATGGTTGAACTCACTCGAAGCTGCCATCTTCAAAGAGATGGGTGCCTCTCACCGTCCTCGGCGACAGAGAATAAAACCCTGATAAAAATATCTGCAGTCTCTGCATCCCAAGGCCGAGTCCTGCCTATTGGATCGGAAAATGCATTTTATACTGCACCAATGATGAACGAAGAAACAACGGAGAACCAACTCCATCTAAACGAATTCTTCTCTAGGGACTCCAATCGAACCGTATTCATGCCGGCTCTGATGTTGACAAAGCGGTTGAAAAATTTCGGTTTCGATTAATGTCTATCAAAGAACAAACAAAAACCTCTAATCCATTGCTTTGGCCATGGAAAGGGAAAGTGGATTTGACCGCTGTTGGTTTGAAGTTGCTAGAAAGCTCTCTGGTTTCATGCTGAAGCAAGGTCATCATGTTCCTCCAGTATTCGTGGCTTACTCAATTAACTGAAGCCGGCCTCAACTTCGAGATCACTTGGCGTTCAAGGAAAACCGAAGAACAAATTGACTGTGGCCTAGCTGCTAAGTTAATGATGGAAATGAGGGTATTTCAGTGCAATAAAAATGCCACCGCTGCAAATCAAAATGCACAGATGAAAAACAGAATTGAGTGTTTAACGAACGTCGAACCCAAAGTGAATCAATGTCCAAAGATTTACTCGTATCTCGAACATTACCTGAAATTTTTCATAAAATTTGAAAATGCTAGTTGTTCCATTATCGTATATATTGCCTCTGTGATATGCCGTGGGTTACAATGTCTCAGAAGATAAAAACACTTTTGCACAGGGTGGCCCAGAAGTAATTGACGGTTTTATTGATGAGTAAATAGGAGACCAAGTTATATGGTTTCTTAGTAAATTATGGTATCCCAATTAAATGGTCAGGTACTCCTGGGCTACCCCGCACAAACTCGTAAATTGAAAAAACAAAATAGGAAGCAGAATATTAAACTTATTGTACGTAAAAATTAAATTATACACCCTTGTAGGATTGCTATGGTGAAAATGCCCGTTTTGAAAAATTGCAATTCACTAAAGAAATTTTGATTTTATCTATACTCACATGCAGCAAACAACTGACGCTAAGCGTGATGAGTGAAATTTACACGCATAACCTTACGGATGTGAGAGTAGGAAGGAATTCCATAGCCTACACTCAGTGAATGAGAAGTATGGAACAGGTTGCAGCAACATAACTTTTATCAAGCAGCTGGCTGACTTGCCAAAAAGACTTTAGTATTTAAGTCGACTCCACACATAATAACAAAATTTTGGTTCAAATTTTAAATCGCTGCTTACAATAGTTCGTTGGTAGCATTACGTCAGAAGACGGAACTTGAAAACCTAGCTGGTTCATCCACGTGGGGAGAGTCACGTGCTAGAAAATTAAACATATGTTTGTTTTGCAGGTGGTGGCAAGTCAGCTACCACCGGCCGGAGGCGCCATGATGAACATGGCAACGATCACCGACCTCGATGTTATTTGCGACAAGACTGGCATGACCGTCACAGTGGACTTTTCTCAGCCCTTCAACGGAATCATCTTCAGTAAAGGATACTACTCGGACCCTGGATGTCGGTGAGTACTTGACCTCGTGCACCCCTTACTTTGTTCTGTCGTAGGCTTGCCTTCGGCCTAATGCAGCTTCAAATCATTTCTATATGTCATGCAACTAAATTATAGAATAGAGCTGCTATGAATTTAGTCGGAGCAAGAAGATCTCAAAATAGTGTTTCTGTACAAAACTGATAAGGGGAATGGGTGTCACTCTATTATGATCCCCCTAAAACTACCGTCAGAATTTTCGAGACCTACATTGAGCTAATATCAAGATCTTACTTTTGATTCACCCCGTTCGTATGATGTTCCTTACACGTTCATCTTACGCTGGCGTTCACCTGAAAGAAAAAGAATGTAGCTGATGAATTCGACCCATGAAGTCGCAAGTTCAGTTTACACAACAAAGTGAGCCCCAACGTTTTGCTGAGATCTTCTTGCGGCTCCGCTGAAGGCTAAATATATCATGATGAATATATCATACTTTATTTAATCAGTCACATCATGTGCTTCTGCTTTAATGTGCTATTCAACGACTGTATTAATTCTCAGCTTGCAGCGCACGGTGAGTTAAAAGAATCTTTAAATACGTTCTCCATAAATGTGAATGAAATACTGCTAAATGAATGTTTTTAAAATCCCTCTTAAATAGTCGTAATGAACCTTGTGATCTTTAGTACCATTTAAATATTGAACCTAAATTGATTATGAATAAATAGATATTCCCATACTTTTCATTTAAACTTTTATCTAAACTCTCCTCCTGTCCTGAACTTATTTCTCCTTTCACCTTTGCTCTTTGTTTCATTTTCTCTTTTGTTATATATTTGACCGACAATAAAGACCAACCAAATGGGCTTCTGGTGTACATCCTGTGGATAACTTACCCTACTAACAACGGGTCGCCTTCGTGGTAAAACGTTTCAACCTCCAAGAGCTCTCGCATCAATTCGCGGCATTCGTTGCCAAATGTTTCGACTTTCGAAAGTTCAGTTATGAAAATTAGTGGACTTGATGACAAAGCATTTCAACCTTCAAAGTTAATATGTTAAGTTCGAAAAACCGCTGTAGAGGAAGATCAAGTGCAGTTCCAAATGGTGTAGTTACGTTTTGACATCGTACCAATAAAACACATTTGACACTGATATGTGATCATTGGAGGTCACTCTCGACAATTGCAATTTTTTCTTTACTCATGCTATCTTACTTCACAACGAGCCATTTCATATTTGGCAGCAATTTCCACTGATGAATAAATGATCAAAATACTTGGCATGAAGAAATTCAACATCCTCGTCGCAAACTCTAGGTGAAAAATCAAAGGAATGAGAGACGTCAATATTTTCGTATCGTCTAAGAATTCGAGTTTCATTTATTCGGAATATATTTAACGCCAAAATACGTCAAGAGATGAAAGGAGGGACGAGTTATTACTCGCTTTCTCTTGTTCTCGATACATTATAATTTTTTGTCACAGCATTCTGTTCTTTTCATTTGGAAGTGAATTCAAATTGCACGTGGTTAAAACGAAGTATTGCTAATGTATCGATGAGATTATGATCAAACGAAGTCGTTGATTCACTTCTGACTGACAGGCCTCAGAAGAAATAATGTTCAGTGCTCCGTTGTTTGAAGCGTTTTGACTTCGATGTCTTAGTGTTTCCATGTTCCAAGCTACGAGTCTATAACTTCGAGAGCTAATAAGGGATGCTATTCTCTGCTCTCCGCTGTGGTGTCTAGCATACTTCAGAATTTTTAAATCGACAGATCAAATACTTCGGGACAAATGTTGGCAACTAACATCAGTTGATATACATATACTGCATAATTGTGCACGTGTTCCTTTCCTAACCACGGTATTTAGCTCATGAATTAAGGTGATTTGTTCACTAGCCAACTCGTTTGGAAATTTTTTAAGGTGGGGATCCAGGGCAAAGGCTTTCAAAGTGTATTTCACTTTCAATAAACGCGAGCTACAGCACTGGGGTCAAGGGAGAAACGGTAGTCGGTTCAGAAAATCTTAGAGGCTCTTGATCTGATTGAAGCTCTTTTGGAAACGCTCACAATGGTTTAAGAGGGTACTGAGAGTGCGATTTGTGTTCGCGTCAAGGATCAGTAAGCGTCAAGTTTGAATATAGTCTACTGCATATTAATCCCTCATTATCCACATAGTTCCGAAGTCAAATAAATCTATTAATTAATACGCGAAACTAGTGCTGACCAATAATGGTCAAATCATTTTCAGAGCTAGTAACCCTATGGATGGAAAATTTTCCTTCCCTTTAAAGCATTTATTTTCTTCACATTCATGGAATTCCATTAGAATTACCTGAGTTTGATTTCGAATACATTGTGCCAAGGCATTCATTTGACATATACTCACTAAAGCAACGATATACCCTTACATTTATTGGTCAGATTCAGAAATTGTAGATATTTTAAAGCAAGAAAATTTTTAGACACAATGTAAAACATACCATAGAAACGAAAACTCAGCGACGCTCACTAGGAAAGAAAAACGGATCTAGGTTTTCCAACCCGCGGAACCCGTACCCCTTAGGGATGTGAAATAACATTCCAAGGGTACTCGTGCCCCTTGGGGATGCGAAATAACATTCCAGGGGTGCTCGTGCCCCTTAGGGATGCGAAATAACATTCCAGGGGGGCTCGTGCCCCTTAGGGATGCGAAATAACATTTCAGGGGTGCTCGTGCCCCTTAGGGATGCGAAATAACATTCCAGGGGTGCTTGTATCTCTTAGGGATGCGAAATAACATTCGAAGGGTACGAGAAGTGATTATCTAGATGAGACTAGTTAATTCAATCATTACTCTTCGGTGTTGTAGATCAAATTTAGCGTAACTTTGCAACCATCCTCCCTAAGAAGCCGT
The DNA here is from genome assembly GCA_014899125.1 of Orchestia grillus. Lineage (NCBI taxonomy): Eukaryota > Metazoa > Arthropoda > Malacostraca > Amphipoda > Talitridae > Orchestia > Orchestia grillus. The sequence continues at coordinate 57,619 of VOMN01064938.1, forward strand.
CAATTTAAAGGGGATGCGAAGATACAGTAAAATTTTCATAAGGGTGCAGATATATAAAAAGCAATAGAGGAACAATACTTTTTTCTGTTTGGTATATGGTGCATCAGTAACTAAAATATCTCAACACATAAACCAAATTATATTGGAAGTAAAAAACATCGAGTTCTAATTGTTCAACCTGCCTTCATAATTTAGTCTTTTTTAAGCTAAAACTTTCCATTGATAAGTCAATTCGGCAAATTAATTTTGATATCAGCACTTGTAAGGCACTTTCAAGTAATTTCCATGTTCGAGGATTACTTAATAAATTATTCGGCAACATTGCAATAAGAGCTCTGGCATCGCTAAGATAAAAGTTCTCACAGGTCAAAAATGGAAAGAGTTGATGGAGAAGTGTGGACTCCAAATCGAAATGAAGTTTGTCTCTAGATGAGCATTTATTCATGTTTCAAGACATTCAATTAGTCTAGCTTTACTCAAGGGTTGAGAGGGGGCTTATAGATGCATAATCGAAACATAAAATGAATGTTATGCTATATTTGATGAGAATATAACCATTTTACCCTCGAGACAGAAAAGTAATTTCCTTACATACTGCAACAATTTTGAGACTGTAGCCTTCGTATTGTCCCCCTAAATCCATAGCAGAAAAAGATTCATATTCTAAATGAAACTGTAACTCGGCAAAGCGTCATTGTCTTAGCAAGACCTGTGAAACCGCACTCGATTAATTCAGATGAGGGGAATTTTTCTGAAAAATTAACCATTGCATGAACAGTATAATCAACAGTAACATTTCATTGAGTGTTATACATTTCATCATAAACGTCAATTTCCAATTAACATATTACATTCCTTAGATTTTCTGCGTTACTTACTACTCTGGGTTTCCAAACTTAAAGGTATTCCCGTTGAGAAGCATGTGCTGTTGATTTTCTGGTCTTATCTCTAACTCACGTCACCGTTTTGAAAAAAACGAACTCTACGCCTTTTGTTTGTGCACCGTGCTTTCTTACGTAACTTAAACTAAATCTGACTCACTGCAACCACAGCTCCAATTTTGTCTTTCGTCTGAGATTATTCATAAAGGCTGCCATTCGAAAAAGAGTAGTAACTGCGGATAGTATTTCAATTGCCTAGTCTCCCGCACTAAAAGATAATTTTTTAACAATCATATTTTGAGTGAAGTAAAAAAATACGGCATTCTTAAAGTGAGTCGTCAAACTTATTATAGGTTCATGGAGTACACTGCATCAATTTATACCACCCAGTATCATAAGCAATTTAAAACTAGCTTTATTTCACATTATCCTCTTTCGTTTTTATGTCCAGCACATTGTTAGAAAATTTGGCTTCTAAAAGGTTTTGGCAAAGTCGATGTCGATAGTAACAAGTAAATAGTCGGCATCAAATCTTGTGAGCTGTGGCTGTAGAGAATGGGCAATGGCGCTGGTACATTAGTCTTACTTCGGCTTTAAAAATGCTATCACATAACTAAATCAGAACAAGTAACCATGAGACCTAAATAAATACATTCTAAATAAATTTAATCAGGAATGGAGTTGTTAAAAAGTAAACATTTCCTCTAAATAAATTTTAAACAATTATATAAACCTCTAAATACATGTAAGATCTCCTGATAAACCTGCCAATGTTTCCTCTAAAATGCTTCTCTTTCGTGAACCGTGGTTGGAGTGTGGAAAGCAGTTAGATTTTGTGAAGGTCGTCATCATCGCGCGTGAGGCTTGCCGTTTTAGTTGCTTATGAGCGGATTAGTCTCATAGTTACTTGATCAGCCTACATGGCTTGCTTCCGCATCGTCTGATTTGCACACTGAGTACGCTTCTAATCCGCGATTGCTGAGAAATGATGTTGCTTAACCTGTCATGCGTGGATGTTTGTCATGCGATCGCCAGTGTAGGAATTGTAATGGTATTGAAAATAAAGTCGCTTCTAGCATAAGATTGCGTTTTCCTTCGTCTCGCATTCGCTAAAATTGCATCCCAGCCTTGCTCACTACTGAAATTCGACCTCGTTTACTGACCTTACTGTAAGATGACATCACAAGACGGGACTAGTATACCTCTGTCACCCCTAACAATTCTCCTTGAGCTTTTGCAATCTTAAAGTATTTTCTTCAGCCCTGCCAATCCTCTTACTCTTCTTTCTCTGTCAGTGTTTGACACTTTGACGACTGATATCAGGTACGTGGAGGAGAGCTCGGGGCAAACGTCCTACACCATGCGGATATCCAGTACCGAATGCGGTTCAGTAATGGAACAAGTACCTGAAGAATCAAGTCGAACTGAGCTCTCAAATACCATCATCGTTCAAAATGACAAGTATATCCAAGAAATTTGGGATGTAGCTCGAACAATAACTTGTGACTGGGTAGATAATTACGTCAAGACTGTTAATTTCAACCCATTTACTGTAGGCATGCTACAATCGCAGGAAGTTAAGTTTGATGGTGATCAGCCCATTGAATGTTGGATGGACTTGCAGCTAGGCAAATGGCCCGATGTCAGAGATATAGACTCAATTGTCAAAATAGGGGACGCTCTTTCATTGCTTGTATATGCTAGGGACAATGACGGACTATACGATGTGTCAGCTAAAGACTGTTACGCATATGCTGGTCCGGACTTTGAAAATCCAGCCACTCCTCGCCTGCAGCTAACAGATGAAGAAGGATGTGTACTGAAAGACAAGTTAATAAGCCCATTCAATACTGCTCGGCAAAACGATAGGTCAGGTTCGGTAATTGTAACTTATGCCATTGTAAATGCATTTAAATTTCCCGACGTAATGGATGTATTCATGACGTGCAACGTAGAAATATGCAAAGGTGAATGCGATAATAAGTGTTCCGTATCACCCACTGAAGCACCTCGACGTTCTGGTAGTACTCTTTTTGGAGAACCAATTTATACGACAAAGCCAAGTCCTTTCTGCCCCCCAGGATCAACAAGTCCCGAATGCACCCAGATAACCACGCCATCTCCATTTATTTGCATTCCAGGAAGTACCGATCCAAGGTGCCCGCAAACGTTTTTACCTCCGCGAAAACCAGTATGTTACCCTGGGTCTAGAGATCCTGCGTGCAGAGATGATTCCCCGAATCAGGGAAAAGCCTTATTCCCATTTCCAAGCCAATGCATCCATGGAACGAATGATCCAAACTGTCTGTCAAACCTCAATATTCCAAAAGCTACCTCCCCAAGATGTTATCCTGGATCGCTCGATCCAAGTTGCCCAACGACGACGTTGAGAACAACTGAACTTCCCACCACAACAACCCAAAAATGTTACCCGGGATCTCTTGACCCTGACTGCGAAACAGCGACCAAAGACGGACGATTTGGATCTATATTATTCCCGGCAACAATTACGACTCCGCCGACAACAACGACGACGAAACAGAACATTCTTGTCACTGTCCCTGAACCAACAACATTTAAGCCAAAGACAACTAAAAAGCGTTTCGGAGGCGCAATTTTCGGTGGTCCAATAACTACACCTAAGCCGTCTACACCTAAGCCGCCTACACCTAAGCCGTCTACACCTAAACCGTCTCCACCTAAACCATCTCTACCTAAGCCGTCTCCACCTAAGCCGTCTCCACCTAAACCGTCTGCACCTCAACCGTCTGTACGGAGGCCGTCTACACCTAAACCGTCTCCCCCTAAGCCATTTAAGCCTAGGCCATCTCCCCCTCGTCCGTTATTGAAACCCAAAACCACAACAACAAAGTCTCCCAACCGAGGCAAACAACTCGGAGAGCCCCAGAGTAAGCCCGAGCCCTCAGGAGCGGAATGGGAGGGCGAATCACGTTTTCACTCCTTTCACAACTTCCATTTCCAAAGAGGAGATGGTAGAAGGTCGAGGATTTTTGGACAGAGAATAGTCCCAAAGATTAGGTCAAGAAGGGCAATTTCTTCGCTGGATTCACCAGACAGTGTAGGTCCTCTACAGGGAAAAGTACCTGTTAAGTTGACAAGATCAGTTTTCGTAGTTTCAGCTCAAGATTTTCCCGTACCTTCCCACCAAAAGAAAAGCCACCGCTCGACATCAGTCTGTCTTACTTCAACTTCCATTGTAGGATTCCTTCTGTTGCTCGGTGTTTGTTTTGTAGCAATGTTGGTATTCGCTTGCCTTTACATGAAACATAAAACGATCAGCAAGAAATGAAGGCATGATGGATAAAGCACAGCGTTCTCCATGTTCATTTGGTAGAGTTTTAAGCGCAATTCAGAAAATTCAGAACAAAGGAAGCAGGATTAAGCTTAAGGAACCCTATAAAATTTTCTAAGGTAATGCTAGGATAAACTACTGGATACACTCCTCGACATATTAATAACTATTTATAGCTTAGAGCAACTTTATTGAAATCCCAACATTTCAAGATGAATCAAGGAATGTTCATTTTCGGAAGCCGAAATTAATTTCTCGCATCTTCTCATATGAAGACACTTTGTCTTTTCTGAAAGTTATAAACTGCTTTCATGTGTTGCTGATAAATGCTTTAAATAAAAATGAAAATTTTGACCCTTGTTATGATGTACCTATCAGACTTAGATTACGAAATCCAATTTTTGACTGAATAAGTGCGACACTTCCTTCCGACACTGTCTTTTCCGATGATGAGGCTTCTTTCATTTCAATAAGGTGAGTGGATATGATATTGATGAATCAAAGACTTTGAGATTCATTTGAAAAACAACATCACTGAAATAGCTATTTCTCAGGTCATATATATGAAACAAAGAAATGTACATTACTGATAGCATGTCTCATTCTATGATTTCCGGCTGATAAAAGATTTACTTATGATTTACTTCCAATTTATCTTGTCTAATGCACATTCATTTTTCCCTCAGATACGTTGAAGCAAACAGCGCACTGTCTTCCTATTCTTTCGTGATTCCTGCCAATGAATGTGGAAGTGACGAGGTAGATGAAACCAATTCCAAGTCAACGACATTTCAGAACATGATAATGATTCAAAACGACGAGCATTTCCAAGAAGTTTGGGATACTGCTCGCAAATTAACTTGCAGTTTCACTGGTCGGAAAGAAAAATTGATATCATTCAAGCCTTTTTCCGTAGGAATGTTGCAGGCAGAAGAAGTTAGGTACGGAGGAGACGACGTCGAATGCTGGATGGACATCCAAGTCGGGAAAGGACCTTTTTCCAGTGCTGTGAATGGAATAGTCGACATTGGTGATGAAATGACGGTGGTAGTTTATACCAAAGACGGGCGTGGAGAGTATGATATGTTAGTAAAGAATTGCTTCGCATACGACTCGAAAAATATCGATGATCCTTCAACAACTAAATTACAATTATCAAATGACAACGGGTGTCCTCTGAAGCCAAAATTGATGGGTGCATTCTCAAAAACTGACATAACAGGGACTACAGGAGCAGATCTTATTGCATTTTCAACATTATACGCATTTAAATTCCCAGACAAAATGGATGTATTTTTGGCGTGTGAGGTTGAGCTTTGCAAAGGAGGTTGTGAATCGGTAACATGTGACGGCGCTGATGCATGCTCAAAATCTCCAGGATCGAAGCAATGCTGCTCTAGCAACAGCAATCATCCAAGCTGTAGTAAAATAGTCACACCACCATCATCGAATCCGTGTCAAAGAGATCCAGGATCAATTGAGTGCTGCCTTTTACAACCTTCACACTTTAGTTGCAAACCTACATTCGATGAAAGAATTGGTCCTTGCGATGAACACCCTGGGTCAATCTCCTGTTGTATCACGGAACCAAATCATATAAGTTGTAAAAGAACCCCACCCCCACCGTTTGACCCTTGCCAGCAAACTCCAGGATCAAGACAATGTTGTAGAGTAAACCCGGATCATTTCAGTTGTATTACAACAACAACCCGGCCAACGACTGGAGGCAACCCTTGCAGAACGAACCCTGGATCTCCTCTGTGTTGTTCAGTAGACAGAGCACATGTTAGTTGTAAAACAACTACACCACAAATAACTACCGAACAAGATGTGTGCAAGACAAAGCCTGGTACTCAAGATTGCTGTTCGAAAAACCCTGGTCACTTCAGTTGCTACACAACAACAGCTCGCCCAACAACTCTGACCGATCCTTGTAGATTGAATCCAGGATCTAATGTTTGCTGCTCACAAAACCCAACTCACAGAAGTTGCAGTAGAACTACTACTAGGCCATCTACAAGAACAGATCCCTGCAGACATTCTCCTGGCACACAGCAGTGTTGTTCTTACAACCCGACGCACTTCAGTTGCACAGCAACCACTGTTCGACCAACAACTAGAGCAGATCCCTGTAGATTGAATCCAGGATCTAGCAATTGCTGTTCTCAAAATCCGACCCATGGGAGTTGTATTGTAACAACTACTAGGAGGCCATCTAAAGATGATCCCTGCACTCGATCGCCAGGCACACAACAATGCTGTTCTTATAATCCAGCGCACTTTAGTTGTACTACAACTACTGTACGGTCAACGACTAGGTCAGATCCTTGTAGACTTAATCCAGGATCAAACGCTTGCTGCTCTGGAAACCCAACACATAGAAGTTGTACTAGAACTACAATCAGGCCAACAACCCAAACAGATCCTTGTAGACAATCGCCGGGCTCCAGTCAGTGTTGTTCTTACAATCCATCGCACTTCAGTTGCTCAACAACAACACCTGTGCGGCCAACGACTAGAACAGATCCATGCAGTACTAGCCCAGGAACACCCCAGTGTTGCTCTATCAACAGATCGCATCCAAGTTGCAAGCGCACCACTTCTCGTCCTACGTATTTCGATCCTTGTGTTAGATTCCCCGGAAGTTATGAATGTTGTTCAATCCAATTCTCCCATCCCAGTTGCCAAGCCGGAGCAACAACCACAACCAAAGAAGATCCTTGTACTAAAAATCCCGGTACTCCTCAGTGTTGCATCTCAAACCCTGTTCATCCTAGTTGCAGAGTTAAGGAGTGCCAAACGAACCCAGGTTCATCCAAATGTTGTTCTACAAACCCTAAGCATGTAAGCTGCCGAGTCACCACTGTTAAGCCGAGCACCAGTGCAGATGAGTGTAAGGTGAATCCAGGCTCAAGCATCTGTTGTCGAAAATATCCGCTACACGAAAGTTGCCTGAGATCTACGACTACTCATAGTTCTACTGAAAGTGAATGTCTAAAACGTCCTGGTTCAAGAAAATGCTGCTCCAAAAATCCAAGCCATGGAAGTTGTAAACCGACAACAGTTCGTCCAACTACGCGGAAAGACCCTTGCGAACAAAATCCAGGAGCGAAGCGGTGCTGTGATTATAATAGATCCCATATCAGTTGTACGACGACCACTAATCGACCTTCGACTAAGCCAGATCCGTGCAAAAGACGACCGGGAACTAAAGAATGTTGCGCACGTGACCAATCTCATCCGAGTTGCACCGTTACACCCTCACGGAAGGATCCTTGCGCAAAATTTCCGGGGAGCTATGAATGTTGTTCAATAAATAAAGACCATTTTAGCTGCAGAGAAGGCTATACAACTTCTGAGCGTCCAGATCCTTGCGTTACGTCTCCAGGAAGCGATTTGTGTTGCATAACAAACTTCAAGCATCCCAGCTGCAAGCAGCCTAATTTCGTACCCGATAGCTCAACTGACACTAACCAAAAAACAAAAATTTGTCGCAATAGCCCCGGTTCAAATGATTGCTGCAGACTAAATCCAAGTCATATAAGCTGCAGAAAACCACCTACGCCTATCAAAAATCCGTGCGATGCTCAGCCTGGATCTCGCAAGTGCTGCGAAGTTAGTCCTTCGCACGCATCGTGTTCTGCCTCTCTTGACCCTCCTTGCAAAGGAAGCAGCGACCGTCGGCCACACTGCAGAGAGAAGGTAGACCATCCGTCAACACCATATCCTAATTTAGAGAATCACGCTTTTCACAGCTGGCAATACCAGCGACCTCTGCGAAAACGATTACCCTACGGCGCTAGGCTGTCCCCTGATTTGATTTCCAATCTTAAAAAAAAATCACGAGAGCGTCGTAGCCTTCGTGATACAGTCATTTCTCATCTCATCAAAACTGTTGCCGTTCGAGCTACTCTCCAAGTCGATGAGCCCAAGTCAAGATGAACCACGAATAAAATCGAATCAGAACATTTGATATGAGTGAAGCATCAGGTAAAAAAGCATTAAAAATATGAAGAAATGCATGTTGCTGAATGTCGACGCTCACGGATATCTCTAATTTTTTACTTAAAGTTTGATGCATTTTATCAAACTGATTGTTGCAGAACGTACAAGAAACGAAACAATGCTTTCGACGGTAACGAGCTCTGCCTGATTAATTAAGAAGGCTCAGTCAGAAGTTCTCGAGTCGATGACTCAGTACGCGTTCTTTTGACACCTTTCATATGTATATAGTTGTAGATGTGTATAGAAAAAAGTTTTTCTATTCTGAACCTTCTAAGGGAAATGTGCCAACGATTTCATAGACGTTAAGGAATAGGCTTGTAAAAAAATAAATGTTTCTTCTTCATTTTCTTATTTTCCTTGCCCTGTAATTTGTTTTTTATTTACATTATATACTTTGCAATTTATTTCTTATTTTGCCACATCAACCTTGTGCTAGACGACTTTTCGTCGAGGACAACGCCCGAGTTTTCGTATCTGACATGTCTGATTTGAAATGAAAGCACGAAAAATTGACACGAATCTAACAATATGTTAATATGTTAATCTTTTTCCCATGCGAGAATATTCATACGGGGGAAAATCAAAGCTCTCGCTTTGCGTCGTTTTTTTACAAGTTCTGTACCTAATAACTTATGAATCCCTAATTTTTATTTTCTGGTGTTTTAGTTTAAGCTCCTCGTTGTGAAACTACGATTAATGTTGTGCTACCTTTGTAGTATGATTATTTAGGTCCAATAATTTAGGACTAACAGAGAAAAATGATTAAGTGCAAACAATTTAGTGCAAACAAGGAAATACGATTATTTAATGCCATCAATTTAGTGCTAACGGAAATATAACTAGTGCTCTCAGCTTAGTGCTAACAATCAAGCGCTAACAGGGAAATGTAATTGTTATACGAGGCAAAGGCCTTGAAGAAAATGTAGACCGCTGGAATGCATATCACAGTCATGGTCAACTCGCATGTCTGCCACATCTAAACACGCTTGCGAGCAAAATTTTTTGTATGCATATTTTGGAGTTGTTCAGATTTGCTTTCCTCAGTGCCTTGATAACGACCCGTCAAGAACCAAGCTTCATTTAATAATAATGTTTACGTACTTAATTTAACGATAATGTTCCTCACACACGCTTTTAACAATAGAAGGACTGATGGGTCGTTTTAATTTATCCGTCCAAATACCCAAAATGGAATTTAAAATATTATGTCGTCATATAACTATGTTTTCTTCCCGAACAAGTGAATTAGAATGGCAAAGAAATATTGTAGGCCATCTCGAATGAGTTCTATTGAAGCTGTTTTCAGCAATATGAAATTCGAAATAGGTTATTTCGACACACCTTTTGTTTCACTGATTCTGGCCTCAATTCTGGCAAAGCGCCTTCCGATATCCGAGATTTAAAGAAATGCCGTTTACGATACCTAAAACTTTTGAAACTTTTAGGTCAATGATTTGAGATCATAGGTGAGAATTTAATGCTTCAGGGGGAATTTTAGAAGTTTCATCAACATACTCGTACGCTAAGCGCGTTAAAGTCCAGCGTTAAAGAATCGGCCCAATCGTTGAGAGCCTTGCTGCGCTATTTTATTTTTCAGGAAAATAACTCCATTCAGTTACCCTAACCGCTATCTTTCGAGAGTCTCGGCAAATTCTAAAGTTGTAGTAAGGTCCAGAAATTTGTTGCATGCAATTCCAAAGTTATTTTGCTGAAAATAATATTAGAAATGAAGGCATTTCTACGATGCCTTCATCTGAAGCTCTGCTGCCCTGTAGTAGACGTGGTGGTGGTGTAAATTGCATCTCTACCGTGACTCCGACTAAGTCGCACCGAAAGAGAAGAAACTAATTAGTGCGGCTGTAGGGATAGAAAACGGGCAATGTATGCATATGGTGTGTTCCTACACAGGTTACTTTGCGCATAAAAAGAGCAAGTTAAGAATGAACAGTAAGAAACGACGTAGATGAGATAGTGAAGCAAGTGTGAAAATTTAAAAAAGGTAAATAGGTGCAAAAGACGGAAGTTCCGAAGACCTATCTGGAGCTGAAATAACCTAACAGTGCCCTGTGGATGATTCGCGACTTCCCATAGCATACGACAGACGAAGGCACCTAACCTAATCTTATTGCCCATTCTATGCCCGCTGCCGGATCTGCTGTACTGTATTAATTAGAAATTCGTGAAGCAGTTCGCAATCGTGTATTCAAGTGAAATATTATACATCCTTGACAGAAATTTAATATTGTTCTGAAAACCTTACTCCCTTACTTCAAGAGCTCGTTGATTTCCAAATGATAACAGACATGAAAGACCAAAGTTCATCAAAGTGAATATTAGAGTGTAAAAATTGACAATCATCAGACTTCCTAGGCCTGCTGTAACAGTGCACAGTGAGGAGGGAAATGACTCAGGAAAGTTTGCGAAAGTACACTCAGCTTTATCTGCTGAAAGTATTCCGTATTCATTCGGTATTTACTAATTGCCTGGAATATGAGTATCGAAAGTTCAAATCGTATCAGAGTTTCACATTTCACCTACTCAATATTTCATGACGGCAAATGTGTTCTGTTGTTATCTGCTTTTGATTTTCTGACGGACTTTACTATGCTGAGACTAATTTATCCACTAGACAGAATAATACAATTATTACCTGATAATGATATTAGGTGGTTACAGTAATACGAGTTTTCCCTCGGCTTTAATCAAGCTTTAATCAGAACGTGCGGTTGTCACGCTTCCATACCTCGTGCGACTTAGCAAAGAAGGAAGTGTTGTAACATTGCACTCGCATACAAATGCAGCAGGGGAGGTTAAGTTGTTGGTTCACATGCAGAATACTAGCCAAAAATGTGACATGCAGTTGGCTGATGTGACATGCACATGGCTGCTGTGACATGTACATGGCTGCTGTGACATGCACATGGCTGCTGTGGCCTGCACATGGCTGTTGTGACATGCACATGTCTGATAAGTCAGCCACGACACCATTCTAGGGGTCATCCGGCTACCAGACATGACATTGCACAGGCGTACTGAGACATCGCTCCTCGTGCCCCACAGGTGCAAGTGTCGAGGCCGCTCTCGGCCGCAGCAGCGCCGTCCTCAACTGAGGGGCACTGCTATGCGTTAGGGAGTGGGTGTTCTCAAGTGTGTGTACTAAGGAATTGAATAATTTAACACGAGGCTTATCACGTGACACTGGCAGAGTCAACTGCTCACTCAAATTGTTGAATGGATCATGTCCGTGCAGGTTATCAAATGAATCATGTCCGTGCAGATTATCAAATGGGTCATGTCCGTGCAGGATATCAAATGGATCATGTCCGTGCAGGTTATCAAATGGATCATGTCCGTGCAGGTTATCAAATGGATCGTGTCCGTGCAGGATATCAAATGGATCATGTCTGTGCAGGTTATCAAATGGCACATCTCCCTGCAAGTTATCAAGGGGAACATGTCCGTAACAGTCGCCAAATTGATAAAACATGTAAGCGAATCACTGAGCTGTGATGCATAAAAACTGACAAAGGGACAGTCCAGTGCAGTAAGCCTGTTAGGCAGGCAGGCTTCACAGGTTTCTTTGAATATGCTTAGTCAGCGTCACGAATTCAGAAATCAATACACAGCGCAGCAGTTATACCAATCGGTTTATGCCAATCCTTTAAATAAATGATGAGGGTTAAGTTTCCTAGAAGTTTCTTTGCTTGCTACGTAAAGCTGACTGAGAGTATCGGGTTTTTACCTTGTTTGAAATATTCCTTAGTTTTTGATATTCAGCTTAGAATGATTAATATTAGGATAAAACAAACCGTCTTTGAACTTAGGCACACAAACGCTCCCGTAAATCTTATCGTTCACTCTCAGATACGTCGAACTACTCCAACATGAGGAAAAGGAAAGTTTAAAGGCGAAATCAAATTGAAAGTAGAATGTTAACTAAGACCTAATGAGCCCCTGTGAGGCGTACGGCTTCAGGTCTTCGCCTCACCGCCAGCGCCGTGCCAGAACTCCCCCGTTCTTCAAGAGAACTAAGTCTGCCTGGCGATCACCCCCAGCTTCTCGCCATCGGCCTGACGTCGAAGAAGGCGAAACACCAGCGTCTTTCTGCAGGTGCCGCACTGGAGTGGTCGCGAAGCAGGATAATTTTTTGGGTAGTTTTCACTCGTTTGGACTCCACCGAATAGCACGTGCACAGAGCCATTGCGTGTAAAAATCGCATTCGAACAATAGTAATGTCGTGCGTAAGTCAGCTGAAACGGCAAGCCTCAATGAACTTCGTAGGGCCCACTCCCGTTTTTCTTCGGATAACCTTGGGAATACTGGATTTTTTTTTAAGTGAATAGAAATAGTTTTTCTAACAATTCTTACGAAGTACAACTTACGGGTGAAGGAATAAGGTTCTACACGTATATCAGCCGCTCTTAAGGCTCTACTCTACTTCGATTCTCTCAGAATCTTCTCCATCTTACGGTAAGTTTCATTTTAATGTTCTAATATCATTTAACAAATTTTTATTGATTAAAAGCTCTTGCAAATATTAAAAAAAACACACATTCTTAAACTGTTTTTTTATGGAAAACAGCTCCTATGAAGGTAAATTTTTGCAGTAAATGTAGATGCTAGTCTGAAGCCTGAACGCTCTGACGGTATTCTAAAAAATGGTCCGGGCGTCCCAGATACGTCCAGCAGAACAGCGGCCGCAGGTCCTATGGGTTCCGGATATCGCTGGACACTTGCGGAACAGCTCTTGAGGAAGACGACAGCGTGTCTCTCTTCAACACCATCGTCGTGCAGTTCGATCCTCTCGTTCAGGTAATAAATCTTACTTTCAAAATTTAAGAGGACACTAGACAGAGGCCAGAGAGTTACTACTTGAATTAAGGTCCCGGGAAAGACAACTGAATTACGTAGCATGTCATCTCATCCTACGGGAGGGCATGCGTACCGTGGTAAATGTTATGCTCAATTTCGATTGATTTAATGAAGAAAATGCACAGTGTTACGAAACTTCAAAAAAAAAATCCGATATTATTTTCCATCGACTGTTACATAGTAGTGTTGATTATTCTAGGAACTATTTAAGAGTGGACGACAGCAAATCGTTTGTATTACCCCTAACAACCAGACCCACAGTACGCTCGCAAAGCTCGTGCTCTGCCCCAACCAAGCATGAAGTTTGAAAATTTTTAATTCAGGCTCGCACCTGCTAACCTATTCGGACGAACTACTACTAAAGTTATCTCACTTACAACTTCAAATTTTATTTTATTTTGAATGAATTAAGCTGCAATCATTGCTTGTTCAGGAAGCGAAACAAATTTGTAGAATAAATCAAAAGCTTCCCAAAAGATGAAGCCATTTTTTATCCCACAGAGTTCATTTTTGAACTTGGCTTCTCATTATCGGTTCTAGGTGCTCTGTGAGAGGTCCATAACAGCTTTACTGACAAACATTCGTTTAGTTCATTATAAGGCAAACAATTACGAGTGTTCACATAAAATTATTCATAATATCTCATAATATAAGAACATCATTGGTGCAGGAAGTCTGGGACACAGCAAGGCGACTCTCGTGCTCCTGGAGAAACAATTACAGCAAGCAAGTCAACTTCAAGCCTCTGAGCGTGGCCATGCTCAATGCCGTCCGGACAGACTTCAAGGGAGAGCCATTCAAGTGCTGGATGGACATCCGACGTGGGGTCTACCCGAACGTAAGTCCGAGTCTCACCACTCGAGTGTGAGTCTACCCGAACGTAAGTCCGAGTCTCACCACTGAGTGTGAGTCTACCCGAACGCAAGTCCGAGTCTCACCACTCGAATGTGAGTCTACCCGAAAGTAAGTCCGAGTCTCACCACTCGAGTGTGAGTCTACCCGAACGCAAGTCTGTCTCGCCAGTCGAGAACAACGATGATGGTGTGTGGAGTGTCAGTCATTGCAGTTAGGCAGCGAGTTTATTTTTAATCGCGCCAAAAGACTGCTGTAAACGCCAGGGAAATATAATATAAATGCATAATTGTTTGTTTTGAGAGTTGCACCCCGTGCAAACATTGGCCAACTATGAATGATAAGTACAATAAGTTTTCTGCCTAATCCTCCGTATCTGTGAAGAGAAGGAGAGTTAGATGACTAGAGGTAAAGTAAGATATAGAATTCATATCAAAGTTGAAGCAGAAGGTCCAAGCAAGCAGCCTACTCCTTTTCAGATACAGTTTTCATAAACTGATCCATGCTGGAAGCTACAGTTGTTACTGGTTTCCCATTACCGCATATCTGTACTGTTACCTCGTTTAAAACACATATTCTCGATGGGAGAGTTACTAGAAAAAGTTCCAATCGGTGTTTCGTAAGATTGTAACGATTACCATTTTCTGATCTGTACTGTCTCCAATGCACACTACCGTATATTCCAGCGATAGATATTTTTTATCCAACACTTCATTCGCTCCATGCGTCTATAACTTGTTCATCTAGCTCATTTTCCCTGGCTTCCATCTTTATTATCATCAATAAATAAGTGCTCACAAATTGAAGGTTGCATCAATGTATTCTAAAAACATTCTCAATGCGTGCAGACTCGTCCTTTGGATGGAGTGCTTCCTATTGGAGAGGACGTCTCTGTCATGGTTTTCCTTGAAGATGAAGAAAACAGAATGGACGTGGCTGTGAGGGACTGCTGGGCTCTACCATCTGATGATTTCGACGACCAAACCTTGCCAAGAATGCAGCTCACGTCCGACGATGGCTGTCCCATGTAAGTTGACGAAACATCAAAGTTCGGAGAAACCAAATGTCATAACATTTTTCCTACCACTGTGGCTTTTTTCTTCCGTAGACACCGTTCTTGAAATTAATTTTTGGGATGACTTGAGATAGCACAAATATTTGAAAAGGAACGAGATCGTACTTCAGGAAAAGGTGTTAAATTCTTGCCAGGTCTTCTTCGTTCGCTTTGAAAGATCTCGCTAACACGCAGAGGTTATTTAATCTGGCACTCCTCAACTTTAATGAATCGCTCATAAAACACCAGCGAATGAGACATTCGTTACTACGATTTCATGTTGATTTTTGAGTTGACATTTATTATGATTTATGTACTGGCTTGTATATTGATTTCCTACAAGGAAGGAAAAACTGATGAGTGGCTGGGAGAGCCGGTATGAAGAATCCAGCTCGACACTCGTGACGTTCAGCAAACTGACGGCATTCAAGTTTCCCGATTATCCTCAAATCTACCTTACTTGCAACGTTGAGGTCAGTGTCATATTGGCTAGGAAGGTAAGTTGTAATGTGAAGGATATTAATCGACATTTAGTAAAAAGTTGACGATTGTCCACCGTCGGGATTAAGAATGTTGGCTTTGATTTTTGGTTCTCGCTTATGTTCACTTCAGACTGTCACTTTCACTAAGTTAACAACCATTTGAGCACCACAGACTCAGAACCGATGTTTTAAAAAGCTTTAAAAAGCTTTACTGATTTAAACACACAGTAAAGTCAACATCAAACGATATTTATAAGCGAAAATTGATGAGAAATATTGAAATTGAGACGAATTTAGTGATATTTTTTGAACTCTCTTTGTAAAGTCAGATTTAAGCTTCAAACTCAATAGAACACCGATAAGACCAAAAGTGTTCGTGTTAGCTTTAGTCGGAGGATTCTGTTCTGCGTTCTGAGAATAGATTTCATTTTAAAACCGAAATTAAAATGTCAACATTCAATAGCGTAAAATCAAAAAAGTACAGTCTTTTTAAAAACTTTCTTTCAATTTACGGCTAATAGTGTTGCGTGCTATATTCTATCGAACGCTTAAATTATGAGAGACTTAATAACATCGTGTAAGTGGATCCAGAAATGAAAGTCAAGTTCTAAGTAGATCAAATTAATTCATACTCCTCAGTTAAACGAAGGATAGTCGAGAAAAATGTCTCCTGAGGAGTGAACAATGCGTTTCTTAGCTCCAATGGGTAGGGACGAACCTGTCTACACGCTTGCACTAAATAACGCTAAAGTTCTCCACTGCGAGTCCCCCTAATCGAGAGAAAACGTCACGACAATGTGGGATTTTGCAATACTAATATTCTGCGTCAATTATTAGGGGAATGATGACAAGAAGACTGATAAGAGCTTTATATATTGAACACAATTAACATTTTACGGTCGCCCTCGAAGTTCTTTTTGTCCGTTGTAGCAGGAAGCAATTTTACTCGTAAGAACCTAACATGCCGTTGCAGTGCACATTGTTGCCAATACCAGCAACTTAGAGCAAAGAGATCGTTGGCTTTGTCTATCACATTAACGAGCAAAATATTTTGCGACAAGATTGAAGTAATGTCTCTATCCCTCACAAGCTACTTAATGAGTGGTCAAATGGTGATCGTTCGTCAATTAAACCGCAAAATAATTCCTGGGACCCGTAAATGTTTTGCATGTTTTCATCAGATGCCATTTGAAATATTTTCATAGGCAACGAAGTATTGTTCGACACATACATTGAAGTTGATGTCTACTTACGAAGAAAAAATACATGACGATTTTGATATCTTTTGTGTATGCATCACTCCTTATTTTCGAATGGAACTAAATGACTTTCAATAAAAGTTATTTTTAGCATTATTATGGGTCCTATTTTATTTAGATTTACATTCCGATTCTGACTTGCAATGCGTATTTCCGAGTGTGGTGTTAGTCATATTCGGTAACCATCCTAATAATGCAAAGTGTGCCTAATACTTCAGAAAGTTAAGGGTAAAAACAGAAGGAATAACTATGCGAGCGAGTACGTTCACACGAAAGCATCTATGATGCAAATACAAATAAGCTTCGGTAAAAATCTTTCTGAATTTCAGATCTGTCAAGATGAATGCGAACGAACATGTGAGTTCGAGCCCCCAAGCCCTGGAAAAGGTCGCCCGTTCACGACGCCCAAGTCAATTCTGGAGCAAGTTCAGTGTTATCCTGGGTCTCCGGACCCAGAATGCCAGCAGCAGTTCCATGAAAACTGGTGTAAAACTTTGAAAAATCACCCTAAATGCAGGAAAAAAGAAAAGCCAACAGAAATTATATGTACTGATAAATCTACAGATCCTAGGTGCCCAAAACAGGAAGTTCCAGGCTGTCTATCTGGATCTACCGATCCAAAATGTAGAGGACAGTTCATTTCAATTGATAACTGTTATCCAGGCTCCACAGACCCTGCTTGTAATACAAGCCCTCCCGAAATTAAGTGTTATCCCGGTTCAAATGACCCCCGTTGCCCCAAGCCAAAACCGTTTGAAAAATTTGTCTGCCGACCAGGGTCGACTGATGTTCGATGCCAAGTTCCTGTAGTTCCTGTAGTACCCGTTGATGATTGCTCGATAAATCCATCTAGTCCAAAATGCAGAGAAGACGTAGTACCGGTCATTGAACTTTTTGATTGCCTGAGATATCCTAATGATCCTCGCTGCAAGCAGGATGTACAACGAATAAAATGTCGACCTGGATCCAAAGATCCTTCTTGCGTAAATTCAATAGAGCCATATGTTCCACAGGTATCTTTGACACAAAAAACGAAGTGTAGACCTAACTCAAATGATCCCGGCTGCTCTGGAGTTAATGTGTTCAAAATTCCAGCTTACAGCATTGTCGTCCCCGATACGCCTTTACAAGTTTTATGCCCACCTGGTTCCACCGATCCAATTTGTAGTGTCCAAGAACAAACTATTAACTGTATCTTGAATCCTGACAAACCAGAATGCAGTCACTCTACTCCTGCTACACCATTCACAAAGCCAGGAGGATGTCCTCCTGGATCTACAGGCCCAGGTTGTACTCAAGCGCACAGGGAATCAACATTTATAACTAAACCAACTGGCCGGCCTTTTACATTTATCGCTACCACGCCTCGTACTCCAGTTCCTGTCAGGTGTATACCTGGAATAGTAAGCCCTAACTGTCCACAAGTGGTACCACTTCCAATCGAACAATTGGTATGTTCTCCAGGAACAACAGATCCGAGATGTCCCGAACACACTCGGATTCCTAAAATACCCTTACCAGAAATAATCGACATCCCGACTCAAGTTTGCTTCCCTGGCTCGAGAAATCCAAGATGCAAGACAGCAGTCGTGCCAGAGAAGCCAAAAGATCCATGCTTGCAAAACCCAAATGATCCTAGGTGCAAAGTTGAAATTCGACCGTACTGTGAAACAAACCCTGGCGACCCTCAGTGTTCACGGCCAACACCTCCACCACGCCAACCTGTTAAGCCTCAGCGTCCGCCACAACAACCATCATTTCCCCCAAGATTGCCAGTTCCATCTCCTGTTACTCCTCGATATTCAACACCGATTTCACGTCCCACGACGCCTGCTTATTCAGTTCCAAGAGTATCACCATCAACTGAAGCTCCGAGAATACCTACATCACGTATTCCAATTACTCGAGCGCCTCCAACTGTACCTCCTAGGCAAACTACGCCTCGACCTAGTTTTCCAAAAGTACCGTTTTCTCGCGAGCCTCCAAAAACGACGAGCCCACGTCCTTTCACTCCAGCCAGGACGACCCAGCGACCAACCACACCCTTTAGACCTTTTGTAACCCCTGAAAGAGTTACAGCTCGAACAACTTCCAGGAGAACAACCACAAAAACTACTGGATATCAGTACAACACGACTCCAAGGATTCCATTTACTTTAGGAACTCGGCCTCCTCCTAAAGACGCTCCTCCACAGAAAGTTATTCAGCCTAAAGTCACCCCGAAATATCCTCCATCGTTCCCTCCAGTTCAGGCTCCTTCCAATATACCATCATGCGAAGCTGGTTCAACAGATCCCAAATGCCTGAAAAAACCTCCAACGTTACCTGATTGCGCAGAGTATCCGAATGACTCGCGATGCAAACCATCGCGTTCCTGCCCGCCTGGTTCTTCTAGGCCAGAATGCAAATCTCCTTCACCCTCACCTCCTGATTTATGTAAAACCAATCCTTTTAGCCCACTTTGTCTAAGCCCTGTTATCCCAAGCGTTCCAGTTCGACCGTTCTGTGAAGTTAATCCTCAAAATCCTCGCTGTAAGCCTGTACAACCCAAAATTCCTATCAAACCTCGTCCTCAACGTCCCAAAGAAAAATGTACTAGTCCTAATGAACCTGGGTGTAGTGTCTCAGAAACAACACCAGCCCCTTGCTACCCAGGATCAAGTGATCCTAGATGTTATATTAAACCCCAAGATTCTATAACCCCGAAACCAGTATTCCCCAGTCGACCCCAGCGTCCAGATGAGCCAAAAGAAAGATTACCTCCCGTGAAGCAGGATCGTCCTCCCAGCTATCCTCCTAGATTGCCATCTTCACCTGTGAAACCTTTTGAACCCGAGACACCTTCTATTACTGATAATCAAATTCCAAGCAGCCCTAGCACTCCAGACGAACCGCGCCCGGCAACAAGAAAACCTCCAACTCCCCCTACAATACCTGAAATTGTGCCAGATACACCGTACCGCCCTGAGGTGCCAAAACAACCCTCTTTCCCACCAAAGTTTCCTTCATTCCCTCCTAAAATTGAAGAAGAATCTTCAGAACGAAGCCCTAGGCCACCAGTTACTCCAAAACCTAGTAAGACTTCAACAACAAGACCAGTGTACACACAACCACCCCCAAGCTTTCCTGTTTTCCCGCCAAGAGTTTCAACTCCTCAAGGACGACCTCCATCGGTTCCAGAAGTAACACCTCCTTCCCAATTCGAATTTCGAAGAACAACCATTAAACCAAGTGTTGTCTCCGCTTTTCCTCCATTCCCCAGTGAGCCTAGCATTCCATTCGAAACAAGCGATGAAAGAAGACCAAGACTGCCAAAACCAAGTCGTCCTAAAGTCCCAGCTAAAGTTAGACCACCTGTGCAACAAGAAGAAATCCCATCTTATGAAAGTAGTGAAGAATCCCCTCTAAAGCCTACAGTACCCAAACCTCCATCCATACCATTTTTCTCAATCATTACTAGAACCACAACTACAACGTACAAAAAGCCAACGACATCCCGACCTCAAGATAGAATTCCTTTCATCGGGACTACAAGCCGACCACCAAAACCTTTTACTTCACCACCACAACCCCCTACTCGATTTACGAGACCCACTACTCGATTACCACCACCACCAATTACTCCGCCGACAATACCACCTACGAGACGACCAAGACCTACAACTCGCCGACCTTCAACTCTGCGACCTAGACCTACAACTCGCCGACCTAGACCTACAACTCCCCGACCTAGACCCACA